>JAGSMP010001246.1:0-59059 GCA_029286625.1 Parnassius orleans | reverse complement strand
GAATTTTTTAGAACCAGTGGTAAAGTAAAAAATACTTTCAATAAGAATTATTCGTAATCAATATTGAATAAAATATTCTACTCTATTCTATTCATTTCATTTTAAAATATTGTTTAATAATGCTTGGTTACAAAAGTGTAGCAAAGATACTGTTTTTGTCATATTTCATTTCAACATGGCTATAAACGCTTTTCAAAAAGATTGTTACCAATATTATCTATATTGTTCATAGTGCCAAATTGCTGCTGTCACAGACTAATATGATGCATAGTCATAATATTTTGCTATTATAAATATTACAATATACAGCTATAAATATTATAATACACAGCTATGATGTTTTATTATATATTGGTACATACAGTTATTTTATATCCTATTACACTAAGCAAACCCGGATGACAATTTTAATACCCTGCAGTAAATCCTATTACCATGAGCGATGCAATTCTAAAATCAAATATTATTACACTGTCTAGCTAATAATGTTTAATCTTGGAATGGCTTTCCTAAAACGAGGTAAGTGCTACTACTTCGTCATTTTAAACTTGTGTCGGGATATGCTTATTAGCAACTTAAAACAAGTGAAAATAAGTGTTTTGTTCATGATTTGCGATTGTACACTTTCTGTGTGTGTTTGGAAAAATACGAGTACATTAATTATTCATGCTTATCGACATTTACTCTCCACTCATTGTCCTTATTACGGAGGGACTTTCAGAAGAGAATGCTCTAGATCAAAAAAAGCATTAGAAAGAATTTGAGGCAGAAATTTCAGATGAAGTATCTGTGAGTGGACACGTGTACTTTTTTTTATTAGGATAATGTAACATTTCATCAAGCTTACAATAAATCCTAAGGATCTCTTAGTCTTTGTTATTTTCCGTCCGTTATATTCCACAACTGGACGAAGACTTCTTATATTCTAAGAATTTATTTTATTACATATATTTTTGGCAAATCCACCTTGTAGTAAAAGATGGCCGATAACGGATTACGCTCTTCTAAATTAAAAGGGTAAAATTGCGGTATATTACTGCTATGATTCCTTTGTCGGAAACCAAGAACCAGAAACCCTTTTTTTATGTAACGAGGCATTGCATCTAAGCTGGCAGAGGTAGTTGTCACATCTAGGAACTTTTTATGAATTTTCATTCTTAATCGAGGACAGATGTATAGTCAATAATTATTAAAAGCTTGACGGCTCCATGGCGCAGTGGCTTAGCATTGAGTTGCAGTGTTAAGGCTCATGGGTTCGAATCTCGCATGGAACAAGTATTTGTATGGCCTACAAATAATTGTTCTGGGTCTGAATGTTTGTGCTTGTACAATTATTTATATAAGAAGACTGCCTTCACGATACAGGAAAAAATCCTACTTTTAACGGTACTGTTTTTTAAAAGAAAAAAATGTGCGATTCAGCTCCTACGCGTTACTGAAATTTAATCCTGAAAAATCGATTGCTTAAAATTTATTTATATTGATTTGACAAAATATATAACATAAAATAGCATAATTTTTATTCAATATAGATTATTACATAATACTTATTTAAAATCATTTTTTTATTTACTACTGGTTCGGAAAATACCTCTGTCCTGGGAAGAACCAGCAAGAAACCCAGCGGGACTTTTTTTTAAACATATTTCACTTTGCAATAATTTTGTTTGAATTTTTAATTTAACAAATTTTAAATGAATTTTAATAGAACCAGTATGGTGGCGATCACCTCATTCCCAGGGATTTTTTTTATGTATTCTTTGATATTATGATAACTCTTTTTATACAATATTTCTTTAATAAAACATTTGAACTTGTTTATTGACAAATTTTGTAAATTTTCTGGAATTTTGTTGTAAAAGCGTATACATTGCCCCATAAATAAATTATATTAAAAAAAATATATGACTTATATTACATTATTCATTTCGCCTTATGAAATGCGCGAGTATGTTGCGCAGAGGAAAACCATAACGGCTTCACGTTTTGTTAACGCTTGATTTTTACTAGGATCATTATTCCATCTATTTTTCATACCGTGCTTCATATATGAAACGATTCTTTTATGAAGAGTTAGAGCGAGTGGCGGAGTTCGCCCGTAAGCACAACGCCGTACTTGTGGTGGGATGTGATGCTAATGCTCACCACACAGCATGGGGAAGCACTAACATCAACGAAATAGGTGAGTTACTTTCTCATATCCAATCGTCTGGTAAGCCTAAACTTAGGGTGTACACCAACTTTTGTAATGCGTGATAGGCAGGAAGTTTTAGATATAACCTTTGCTATCAATAACATATCCAGGCGGATTGCTGCCTGGCATGTTAATAGTGAAAACTCGATGTCTGATCACAGTCATATTAAGTTTGTGATTAGAGCATCACCAACTTATGAAACTGTTGCTTTTAGGGATCCAAAGGCGATCTCCTAGGATGTCTACAGACATAGCCTAAGGAGGAATTTGGAAACGTTTCCTAAAAGCATAAAAACGATTGAAGGTCTGGAGTTAGCTGCGGAGACGGTAATCGTAGGTATCCGTGAAGCCTTCCAGGACAGTTGTCCCGTCAAAACCAAGACCTCAACACGAAAAGTTCCTTGGTGGAACACTAAGCTAAAGGAGCTTCGGGAAAATACCAGGAAACTATTAAATAGGGCTAATAAAACCAAAGAATATTGGATGGGATATTTATAGTGCAGACCTAACCGATTATATTAAAAAAATTAGGAAAACTAAGAGAGCATTGTGGAGGAAGTTGAGTATTTGCCTCGTAGTGCAAGAATACACAAAATGCTATGGAAAGCTAAACCTAATCATATCGCACTTCTTAAAAAGCCTGATGGTAACTTCACTAATAGTGAAACGGAAACACTGGAGCTACTACCGTCAAACCCATTTCCCAGGGTCACATAAGACTTGCCTCGAACTCTTTCAGAGCCCTACGAAGGCCGAAAAAATCGTTTTTTTTTATGTAAACTATTTAAAAAATAAAAGCATTTTAATTTTTTTTTTTTTTGGTAAAATTCCCATCCTTCGGTTTTAAATTATTTTCTCTTTAAGTAAACGGTGTATTTTTTTCAAAGTAGTTTTATTTGAAAGTTAGAAAGATTAACTAGCAATAAAAATTAAAAAAAGACCTACGATATCAAGCAGGAAATTTGTCAAAAAATAATATAATATTTTTTTTGTTAAAAAAATACTTTTCTTTTTAATTTTTGGTCTGTAACTTCAAAACTAGTACGTTGAGATAACCTTTTCAGCATGTTTTATTAAACTACGTAGCTTACTGTACAAGTTCTCCAAAATAACATGCGTTCTATCTCTTTTCGTTGTTAAGATAATCACTAAAATAAGGTAGGTAATCTGAGCACAAAATTCAAAAGTGATTTAATAATGATTTAATTGACAAAATTATGGAATAAAACAAAAAAAAAACCGTAGAAAAATGATTTAATTTATTAAATTTTCAAAATGACCACCATTTTCATCCATACATACAGTTGCGTAATGCCACACTACGTACTGTTTTTAATACAGTTCGATTTTCTTTTATTTGACTAGCCGCAGCCATTATTTTTGTAACAATTCTTCTCTTGTACTAATTGGAGTACTGTACACAATCTGTTTCATGTGGCCCCACAAAAACAAATCTAGGGGGGTCATATCAGGGTTTCGTGCCGGCCACGCTACTGGTCCGCCTCGTCCAATCCATCTGTCTCCGTATCGTTCGTTTAAATAATCACGCACGATGGTGCTGAAGTGAGCTGGAGCGCCGTCATGCTGAAACCACATCCTCTCTTTGTTTGTAGATTCACATCACTCATCAGGTCAGGTAACTCTTCTTGCAAATGTTAGGTAAGCTGGGCCTGTCAACCTTGACGGAAGAATAAATGGTCCGATTAAGTAATCACTTATCATTCCAGCCCAAACATTAATCGAAAATTTGATTTGAAAGGACGCTGGCCGAACTATTAAGTTTTTTCTCCGGCATCCACAAGTGAAGGTTTCGAATTTGTGATTCCAGTTCTGTTAAAATTTGCCTCATCGATCCACAAAATACGGTCACAGAAGTTCGGAACTAATCGTCTTTGCCCAATAATACACAAGAAAACACTTCTTCCGACGTAATCTGGCTCGTGCAAATTCTGCACTCTTCGAAAAGGGGTACAAACATTCCTTTCCAAAATTTTCCACACTTGGACGTGATTAATCCCCAATTGGAGTGCTATTCGTCGAGTACTAATTGTGGGGTCTTGGTACAAACGCGCAACTTATTCATCCACATCCACCAGTACAGTAGGAGCACGTTCACGATGGGCGATGCAGTCCATTTTCACTTAATTCTCGATGTACTGCTAAAAACCCTGTAGTCAACGGCAGGTCTTGTCGGGAATCGCTGATGATACTCTCGAGAGGCGGCGCGAGTTGCCATCACTAAAACCCGTAAATGTAATGAATGTCAGCTACCACGAGCAGACAATGATCGTAGAAGGCATAACGACGAAAAAATGGTGAGCGTATTCAACGTGCAAATTAGGTAACGTTACAAGATGAACTGTTTAAAATAGCTAAAGCTGCCTGCATGCCTTACGAGAGACGAGACAAAATCTCATTCAAACGACAATTCACCTCTCACTCACTTGTTCCGCCTTTTATTGATCTATCTCTTTTATCTTTACCTGTTTGTTCGACCAGGGTGTTCAAATTAGAGGTAGGTGCGGCATAAGCGCAAATCAACATACCGATGGCATTCTTTGATGATTATTATTTTAAAAACGAAAAGAGATAGAACGCATGTTATTTTGGAGAACTTGTACAGTAAGTAATCGACCAAATTGGCGATATATTGGAAATGGGCCAGATTAGGAGTACCCTTAACCGACGAGCGTGTATGCGTAGATATATGGATGTAAAGGAGGCGAGAGAGGTGTGCCATCGTGCCAAGTGGAAGTCCGTAGTCTCTGCCTACCCCTCTGGGTGACAGGCGTGAGTGTTTATGTATTATTGTACAGTAAGCTACGTAGTTTAATAAAACATGCTAAAAAGGTTATCTAATCGTACTAGTTTTGAAGTTACAGACCAAAAATTAAAAAGAAAAGTATAAGTAATTGGGCGTAACAATCGACCAAAAGATAACGTGGAACTCTCACTTTAGCAACGTATGTCATAAGGCTAAAATTGCTTTAGGTACGAGTACGTGCAGTCGAATGGTCGGGAACAACTGGGGCTTGCGTTTCAGTATGAACATCGCCTAGAGCGGCTCTTAATGCACATCTAGGCTTAACGCCTCTTGATCTTCACTCAGACAAGGAGGTGAGGGCTAGTTTGTATAGGATTTACGCTCAGGGTGGTTTGAGCTTGCTTTCCTATAGATTGAGATCCATGCTCGACTCAATTAAGGAAACACCGGTCTTATGCATAATCTCAGATATCATTCGTCCACTATATACTTTTAACAAAAATTATACAGTGGAACTACCCTCCAGAGAAGACTGGCTGAATGGACAGGTCACCTGTGAGGTCGGTAGCTTTATATGGTATACCGATGGGTCAAAAATAGGCCTCGACGTAGGCTTTGGAATTTATGAGGAACGCCCCAAATTCAAACTTAGTATGAATTTGGGTAGATAAACCTCTATCTTCCAGGCAGAAATTTTCGCCATACTTCAGTGTGCGGAAATCAATCTGCAAAAACATATAATCTTTATTAACTCTGATAGTCAAGCAGCACTGCTAGCGCTGAGATCAAACTTGGTGAACTCGAAGCTAGTTGGAGACTGCGTGAACCGTCTAAACGCCCTGGAAGGTAACAACAAGGTCGTTTTAAGATGGGTTCCGGGTCACGCGGGTATTGTAGGCAATGAAATGTTTTTTTTTCTATTTACAGATCTCAAATCAAATTATCGTTAAAATAATTCGAAAAGAAGAAACCCGCAAAGAATGTAAAAATCCCAAGTAATAGTAATAGAATAGATCTTTAATTTATAAAAGGAATGATATGAAATAAGAATTACAATGATTTAAAAACAATGTTCGTTACCTGTCACTTTTTGTTCCAACACCAAAATGTTGTTATAATGTTTATGTGCCCACTTTCCTAAATATTAAATAGAAAGCGGCAGTAATTATTAACTATAACATAAAATTTAGGTGGATATTATGAGTTTACAATATTAAAATTATTAAAATTTATCGGGACCAATTACTTTTAAATCTTGTCACTAGGGTTGCCACAGCAAAAAAAAAAAACTACTACTTCTATTCATTGAGTACGTAGGGCTTAGCAGTGAACTATAGACGTAGCAGCGATCACAATAGATCTTTTAGGTCGCAGTGATAATGGTTTCTCTACATCTGCATAGCCGCTCGTACATAATTTAAAAAAAAATATGTAAGAGGAATTAAGTTTGCCGTCAAGCTTCGCACATTTACTCTTACCTAAAGTTTGTAACAATTATTGCGTCAACTAAAGCTTTCATATACTAAGTTATATTAACGGATTATAAAAAGAAGGTTTTATATTCGACGTGTATGTTTTTTGTATACTAGTGATAGGCTGTAATGAGTGAATGTATGATGAAAAATTCTGTGAGATCATGGTCCTTCTCCGGTCGAGCCAACTCATTTTTACTGTTGATATAATACAGTAAAGAGGTGTCGCTACCACGTAAAGATATTTCTTTCCATCACCAGTCTGTAAAATGTGGTTCAGCGGCTTTTGGTGGATTATCCATCCATTACAGCCTATAAAAGTCTAGTGCTGAACATAGATCTCCTCATAGATTGCCTCATAGGGGGGATTTCGCGATAATTACCACGCTTGGTAAGCGGACTGGCAACCGCAGTTTTTTATTAATTTAAGTTGTTATTAGGAAGATGCTGCTGCACGTATCCTGTTGCAGTTTCCCTCTGTTGCTTCTTACGACACCCACGTGACGATATGGTGTAGTGGATATTCTTTCACTCAGATTCTCGGTCAGTCGGGGTTTAAGCTGAAGTAAAATCCTATGATTCATCATCATCATCATCATCATCATTACAGCCCTATACAAGTCCATTGCTGAACATATGCCTAATACATATAATTTGTTTCGTTTAATTGATTTGTCTAAAGATACTAAGCACATTTTCACTTTGTTACAGGACGTACTCTACTAACCGTAATCTGTCCGTCGTTGTGGGTCTATGACGAGGGTCGAATCATGACACATTGTAAACATGTTGCAAATCACGTGATTTATTTTTAATTAGATTCCCATACGTTCTTTTGAAGTGTGGGTGAGAACAGAACATCTAGAAAATGGACTGGACGTTTCATCTCGTTTGAAGAGCACTTTTTGGTATACATACGATGACAAAGTATATTTCTCTAAGTAAGTAAGTCTAAATATATTATAGACGGTGGTTTGTTGGCAATTATTTTGACTTGCTGTTCAAATCTTTATCTCTAGATTATGCCTTGTTTAGAGGCAAAATACGTGTCGCATTGTGAACAGTTGTATGTCAGCCGTTAGTGCCATTGCAATTTTTTTTACCTGATTATGCCTTAATTTAGAGGCGAAACAAGTATCATATTTTCGATGGTGATATATATTTCCTACTGTCGCCAAAACAAAGTTCAACTTAGTGTAGTCTCATTAATTTAAAGTTGCTTTTTATGGCAAAACATATTTTAGTCATCGACGACTATATATAAAATATGTATATCGTGTGATTTCCAAGAAATATTTCGTAATGTATTTTGAGGTATGTTTCCCAGTCGCTGTAGCATAACAAAACACGACAACCTGAAGTAACGATGCTTTTAGCTTTAGGAAATTGCTTTTCCTCCTAATTTTTTTTAGTTTCCACAGCTTTGTAATCACCAGTAGTTTACAGTTAAACATCACAAATGAAGCAAGCGTAATGGTTAAGGGTACGGATTGCAATTTCTAAAAGGTTCGAATCCTCCATTCGTGTACTGTCGTAAACCACTCCTAACACAAGCATTTTAAGCTTACCAGAAGTAATTATAGCGAGTACTTGTAATGTTAATATGTTTCCTAGTCATAATCTTCTATAGACTGAACTTCGCTCACGGTGGCCAGTCGCAACGAAGACTAGCCATCTGCTCAGGGCTGGATTATAATACCCGAGTGTGCGCTAAAACAGGTGCACTCTCTACTCCCACACTCTCATAGTCCAATGGGACGGCAAACCGACATGACCGGAGAGAGATCAAGTACAGGACCAACGGCTTTAATTCAACGGCTTTTATTTATATATTTTATTTTGCAAATATGGGTAGAGTACATGGTAATATAGGTAGTGAGTTCAGCCATATTTTACCAGTAGGCATGCAAAAAATACAGAATTAGAAACTAATCCACTATACTAATGAAATAACACAAAACCAAACACAATTCTGATTGTTAACATTACACAGCCTTAAACTCAAACGAAAAAATTTTTCAGTCAAGAATTCTGTTACACTATAGTATGCTTTGACTGTCAAAAAGCTTCGAAGCCTTTTTTTTAAATATCGATAGCGCCAATTCTTTCCAACTTCTAGGTATTTTATCTAATATGACCGGAGCCATGCAGTAGATACTTTTGCGCATTAGTGATGTCTTAGCGGATTGATGACACAATAGAGTATTGTCGCGTCTATTACTTGAAACTACATCGGCAAGGCGTTTAAAACGATTTGGGTGCATTTTAACAAACACAGCTATTTCTAGTATGTATAAGCAAGGTAATTTCAGTATTTTAGACTGTTTAAAATATGGCATGCAGCTATCGGTAGTTTTAAGCTTAAACTTATGCATCTTTAAACGCTGCATCTTTTTCGGTTGAGTTACCCCAAAATATTATTCCATATTGGAGGTGGGATTCTGATGACAAAGTATATAAAGCATATGCGGATATACTAATTTTCTTACGTAAAGTATTAATGTGTGCTTTCCAGTTAAGATGTTTATCTATTTCGAGGCCCAGGAATTTTGTAGTTTCAACTTCTTTTACAACATCATTATTGTAGTGTATAGTAAGGCTCATGTTAGGAATCCATTGACTGAAATGTATAACTTTTGTTTTAGTCATGTTTATTTTTAAATTGTTTTCGATTAACCAGTTTACAACTAATTTTAAGAAGTTATTAATGTCACTTTCATAGCTCTCTACACTTTTACATGGTATAGGCATGGTGATATCATCCGCAAACAGTGTTACTGGTTGTTCTATGCATTAAGGTAAGTCATTAATGTACAATATAAATATAAAAGGACGCGGTACACTCCCCTGTGGTACTCCAAATTTAATTTCACGCTCACGCACGTTATTTGTACACGTTTGTTTACTGGTTCTGATTACGCACTTAACGGAAACCACAGAGTTTTGTTTTTGTATACTATTCATAACGGAACTAAATAGTAAACTCTCTGCTACTAAGCGGCAGAAATAAATTAGATGGTCGTACCGACCCAAGCGAGGACCTAAGCATAAAAAGAGTCCTACCAACAAGATATAAGCAAAAAAACAGAGCTCCCTTTTTTATTTAAAAAACGTAACCCCACACTAGGATATTCTCCTGTATTACGGAGGCAGTTTACTGTATACATACATAAATTGCACAAAAATAAACATCCATATTCGGAAAAATTATTTCATTCAACAATTATGGATTCGACCGATTAACATAAGTTGAGATGTAATTGAATTTCTTTTTCCACCAAATGATTAATTTATTGGAAAGACTCATGTTTTATATTTTTACGCATAACAGCGATCAACCAAATTCAAAATGTTTTATTGCTTCAACAGCTTTCGTCAAATTCACTATTCATTTAATCAAAATTGTTTATTGCTTTCATTATCCTTAAACCTTTGCTTCAAATATATTTTCTCTTACTTTGTTTAATCTTTCGGTAAGCTTTATTAGTATTGCTAACAGCTGGGTATGGCGGTGTGATTCGATTTTCCAATCCAGTCAGTCAGTAGTCTTTGCTCCAATCATTTATGTTCCTTTGTGTAAAAACTATGTGATGAGAATGTAAAAAGTTGGATTCATCAACTGAATTTTATCATCATCATGTAATGATGCCGTTCACAAAAGCAATGGTAAACATAGGCCTTAGCCCAAAGAATACCACAAATCACGGTCTTGAGCCACCTGCATCCACCGGCTCATAGATTTCTTACCGGGTAGTCACTTTATACAGTTGAAAACCGCCTTACTCTTCACTTACCGGTACGAGGCTGCCACCAGAGAACCTTTCTTCCCCATCCATTTGACCCATTTACTTTGATTTGTGATTCATTCAGTTATATCAGCATTACTACTTACATACCATACATTACTTCTCGATAACATAGCAAATGCAACAAATAAAAATAATCGTGCAAAAAATCCTGCTATTTTAAAACAAACAGAATGTGTTTCATTCTGTTTGCTGAGAGCTCAATTTCATTAAAGTCCTCAAATCCCAACCCACTGCGGATGAAATAAAATTTTAATGTAATTTTAAGCCCAAACACTGGAGCTAGTTTTATTAGTTGTCCTTATTTGCAAAAGTTTCGAATTGGTTTTAAATTTTTATGGTCCTACCTATATTACCCAAATAGAATGAAAGGCTTTCTCATAGTCCAAATACGCAAGACAAAGTGGAAGATTGTACTCTTCGGTCTTCTGTACTATTTGCCGATGGGTACGTATGTGATCTATGGTGCTAAAGCCTTTTCGGAAACCGGCTAATTCGGGAGGCTGGAAGTCGTCGAGTCTGCGTGCGACACGATTCGTAATGACTCTCGAAAACGGCACGTAGACGCAGCTATGAAGGAAAATCGGTCTGTAGTTCTTCAACAGAGCGTTGTCGCCTTTCTCGAAGAACAAGACCACCGCACTTCTGCTCCACGCCTCCGGAGTAGTGCCACCATGGAAGACGGAATTAAAGAGCTTCTGAAAGACTTCAAGTATCGATTTTCCACCCGCTTTCAGAAGCTCCGCTGTAATTCCATCCTCGCCCGGGGACTTGCCGTTATTAAGGTGCTAGAGAGCCATTCTAATCTCGCTCAGACTGACGTCCGGGATATCATCGGAATAGTGTCGGATAAGACTTGCTCTTGGATCGTTACTCACACTTGCGTGTGGATCCGACGATGGCGTGTACAGCTGCCCATAGAACCTCTCAATCTCACTCAAAATCTCATGTGTCCCGGAAACAATACTGCCACATTCGGTCTTCAGCTTCGACAGTAGGCTCTTTCTGGCAGACAGAACTCTGGCAAAGACTTTGGAGCCCTGGTTCCGCTCGATCGCTTCTTCAATACGAGCAGTATTAAAGTTGCTTAAGTCCCGCCGCATGCAATTGGAGATCTGTCTGTTCAGTTGCCTGTACACTATGAAATCTACTGAAAACTGCAGCTTCATTTCCCGTCTAACAGCCATGAGATTAAGCGTGTGATCGGAGAGTTTTTGTGTTCTTCTGCGGCGGGTCTTGCAAAACTTAACTCCGACCGCATGGACAGTTTCCACGAGCTTGTCATTCATATCGTCCACTACATTGCAATCTTCTAGGCACTGAAAAGAATTTTGTAACTCGAGCTGAAAGGTTTCGGGACTTTGGATTAGAGCACAAGGGGGACGGAGCGTTGACTTCATTAGACGACACCTCTCCAACTTAACGTTTAGGTTCAGTGTGCCTCTAACCATTCGGTGATCGCTACCAGTTTTCTCCCTCGCGATCACTGAGACAACACTGAACAGTTGCCGTCTAGTCGTCATAATGAAGTCAATCTCATTTTTGTCGAACCGTCGGGGCTCGACCAGGTCCACTTCCTGTGGGGCCGTTTCGGGAAGAAAGAGTTCATCATAAAGAGTCCCTCTTTCTCCATGAAGTCGGCCAGCTGCTGGCCCCTTGGGTTCCGTTGCCCTAATCCAAATTTCCCTACTTTCAGCTCACCGTTCTCTCTTGTGCCTAGCTTTGCGTTAAAGTCTCCCATTAAGACCGTATAGTGGGTTTTGGAGGAATGCATGGCTCTAGAGACATCCTCATAGATTTCCTCCACCTCCTCATCGGGATGTGCCGAGGTTGGTGCGTAAACCTGTATGACCTTCAGCGAATACCGTTTGGTGATTCAGAGTATAAGGTACGCAACCCTCGTCGACACACTCCCATTCTTTATTATGTCACATAAGCAAAATTTAATATGGCGACAATTAGACGCCATATTGTGTTGAAAAAAAAAATTAAAGTCGAGGAAGTATATCAAGTGGGGTGAATAGGTCTTTGAAAACCATTTTTAGGTTTCTTTAATCATTTTTCATTTTGAATGACCATTTAGGATCTATAACGAATTAATTGGTTTGTAACTATTCTCACTTAAATTTTCAAAACTTATAATAAAGTTGTGATAGAGTGTTAGTAGTTCAAAGAATTTTTTTAGGCATTGGGGTTTTTCTAAAACAATATTTACCATTAGATTTCTTACAATATATATATACGCGCTTTTGTAGGAAGCATTTAATTTCTCTAAAAATTTACTTACGTAAATAGCAGTAATCCAAATAAATAAAAATGAACGTTCTGTAAAAATAAGAAGAGGGTGTAGACTATGTGATTTGGTCAACAATTCGATTACACAAAATTGTCAATCCGAAACACCCATTGAAAATAACAATGTTTCTTTAGATCAAATAGAGCTAAACAGTGATTCAAACCTCCAAAATATCACAGGTATGTGTCTTTTTGTATTATTTTATTGGCATTAATTTGGTTTGTTACTTTTTTGTGGTGATATCGACGTAAAATATTGTATAGATGACTGACAGTTTACATCGTTGAGCGTTCATTAAAAATGTTGTATGTAATACATACAACCTTTTGCGTTAACATTAAAATTAAAATATTATTGTATGTAATAAATAAAACATTTTACTTCGGGAGTTGTTATTCAAAACTTTGTTCTATGATGACATGCTATACTTTACATAGCTATTCCTTTTTTTTTACTTAAATTAAATGTTATATGTCGAAAGTATTTTCTAAAAGTGGGTCTTAGAAGCAATAAAATTAAAACTTTATAACTGTTTCAGAGTCTCCATTACCAATAAGTTTTAATGATTCAGAACTAAATAATTTGACAAATATAATAAATGGAGACATCTCTAACAACAAATTAGAGGTAGCAACAGATTATGGTACTGCAAATCTTGAGACACCACACCCTTCCCCAACTTGTAGTATCAGTCACTTGGACTACGACTCTGATAATGATTTCTGCTTATATACGCAAAAGGAAAATTTATCAGCGTTCGATATTTTACCTCAATCATCACCAGCATATCTTTCTAGCTGCTTGATGTATACAACAATGAAAAATAGCCCACTGTCGGACATTTCAAATAATAGTCCCAGCACAAGTGGTGACCACTCAAGGAAAGATAAAAGGAATGTTAAAAAAAGACATTTTAATGAATGGATAGATAGTAAATAAGAGAAAGTGTTTGTGTTAATTTGGGAAAACAATATATATATCGAGAAAAGGTAAAATAGAAACAAGTAAAAAAATGGGCCCTCCATGTCGCTACTGCAAGAAGTGTTTTAGTAAATTAAGTGAAAAAGAAAGAAAGAAGATTTTAGCTGAGCTGAAGCTGAAGCTGTCTTTCTCATTTTATACAAAAAATGCATAAACGGGGCGCAAAAGAATTTAAATTCCGGTCTTATAATTGTGCCGGTCAGAACCACAATCGCATTGTGTTTGCGTTTTATGCCTACATTGCGCATAAACTTAACATTATTATAAAACATACCTTTCTCTAAAAAGAACATACCCAAGCAGATGGTGACAACGTTCACGCTTTAATAGAACGTTCATCTAAAAATAAACTTCTTTATACCCCTCTGGAATGGTTAGCTTGGTTAGATGGGTGAAACAGGATGCAAAACCATACAACGTCATAGAAATGAAACATAACGATTTTCTTAATTATAAAGAACTTTTGAAAGGGCGTATTTGGTAAAAAAAATAAGAGGAGACGTAGTTAAATGGAACAAAATAAAAGAAGTGCGGGTATGTGCAGGAGATCCTTTTAAAATTGACTATGGGTACGATTTGGCAAATAGTAATACTATGACGATTGCCATTAATACCAATACCCAAAGATGCCAAAGAAATAGTATCACTGAGCTATGCCCCCTCTATTCCAACCATCTTCTTAACAAAAGCAAAATATGATGATTTAATGAGTATCTGTCACATTGGAATTATTCCAGCTACATATTACGACTTTTTCAGGAATATATCTTTTGTTGCAGGCTCTCATAATGATGTTAATTTTTCTGATTCAGAGTAATACATAGTTATTCTTTTCTTTTTTAAAGACGTATTTAAATTTATTTGATTTATGCATCTTTGTTTTTATAATTGATTCTCATAAAAACAATATTAGTTTTTACTGATTTAAGGCTACATGGAAATCAAAACTTAAGTTTATTTAATTGAAATTATTTCAACTGTTTAATGTTTTAATATTAATTTTGAAAATTGTTTTTATTTTAAATTTCGAATGAAACCAAGGATAGTTACAATGCCAGTTATCATAAATACTTAACTGATTTCTAGTTATCTTGATTTTAAGTTAATCTCATGGAAATTAGAAAAGTATTAGTAATATTTTACATTTAATGTTCCATAATGTTGGTTTTTCATGATTATATTTTAATTATTTCTTAAGAAGAATTTGTTAAATTACTAAAATATTGTAGAAAATGACCTATGCTTTGATTTTTTTAAACAAAATTGAAGTAAATACAAAAGCCTTTTTATATTTCTACATAACATTACTATGAATGTTTTGTTTACGATTTTATTTTGATTATCTAGTAATGGAAGACATTATCTATTTTTATAAGTATAATTAATATTTTATTTTTTATTTTTAAATGTTTTCTAAGATCTTAATGCAAATATATGAATTTAAGTACTTTTATTGCAATGTTCATAAAAAAGTTCCTAAATATATCTAGAAAAGTCGTTCCTATTAAAAAACGAAAGAAATTTATACTTGACTAACTGTTTCCCGCGATTTCGCCCGCGTGTAATTTAGGGTAGACGGTGGTAGAGCCACGTAGCAGCTTTTGCTGTTGCACGTATGGGCCGGCTCGAGCCGGGGTAGTACCACGACCTCATAGAATACCGGCGTGAAGTGGAAGCTCTGTTTTGCGTTTCGTCTGGTGAGTGTAGGTGACCGGAGGCCCAATTCTCCCCCCCCCCCTCCATCAACATGGTAGCGGAATTAAATAATAGACCAGGAGGGTACCAGCACCCCTGGAGAATCCCTCGCTGAGCATCGACGACCATGCTACTCCACTCCTCAGCGTGGGTGCTCAGGCTGTCCCGCGTATTCTGGGGGGAGGGGGGGCAAAATTCCGCTCAGAACAATAACTGCTCGGGGCAAACTGAGCAACAAGACCAAGGCGACCCCTGCCACGCTATCCGTGAATTCATCAAACATCAGGGGACTTCACTCGAACCTAAACGCCGTCCACTACCATCTCGAGACGGCGAAGCCGGCCTTGCTCTTTCTGACCGAGACGCAGGTGTCCTCTCCGGCTGATATTCGTATCTCCTACCCAGGTACAAATTGGAGCACTCCTTTGTGCCTCGGGCTGGGTTTGCGTATACGTCAGAGAGAACATCTGTTCTCGACATGGCAGTCTTGAAGGTTCAGACCTGTCCATCCTTTGGCTGCGCGTATAGCGACGACCATCTGCGCGTCTACGGGTGCCTCTATAGGTCCCATAGCGGTAATGCCGAAACAGACCGACTCATTGACCACGTCCAAATGGCTACAGATTCCTTGCTTCAACAGGTCCCATCCGCAGAGATCGTGACCCTTGGCGGTTTTAACGCCCACCACGCCGAATGACTCGGTTCACGTATAACCGATCTTGCGGGAAGATCTGTTTATGACTTTTCCTTGGCATATGGTCTGACACAACTGGTTACTTCGCCTACGCGGATTCCAGATGTGGAGGATCATACATCTTCCCTGTTGGACCTTCTGCTGACCTCTCATCCGGACGGATATCAGGTTTCCGTCGATGCCCCTCTCGGCTCTTCGGACCATTGTCTGATCCGGAGAGTGGTGCCACTCACGCTCCCCTCGCGGTTGCGTTCTGCAGGTTGCCGCCGTGTTTGGCATTACAGGTCGGCGGATTGGGACGGAATGCGGTCTTTCTTTGCATCCTACCCATGGGGGCGGGTTTGCTTCTCGCCGGATGATCCCAGCGCTGTTGCTGACTCTGTCACTGATGTGGTGCTACAGGGAATGGAACTATTTATTCCATCATCTGTGGTACCCATCGGAGGCAGATCTCAGCCTTGGTTTGGTCGCTCCTGTAAGACGTGAGTGTTATCAGGTCTGGGCTGAGGCTTCGGCGGCTCGGGATGTAAACACCAGCGTGCTTAAAAATGTATAACTTCGCCTGCAGGTCCTTCAAAATTGCCAAAGGCAAAGTCAGAGTACATAGGCAGAATTGGCGAGAAACTAGTTCGCTGTCCTTCGGGAACCCGTGCATTCTGGTCTCGCCAAGGCTGTCAAGGGAATTTCTGTAAGCCATCACTACCATCTCTGCACAGGAGGACGACTCACTGGCCCACGCGCAAAAGAAAGCCGACCTTTTGGGCTCCTTTTGTGTCCAACTCGACTCTTGATGACAGAACACACCGCCGACCATCCGCGGTGTAAGTGCTCCATGCTGGATGTGCGGTTCTCACAGCGCTCAGTTCGCAAAGCACTCCTCTCCTGGACATCCACAAGTCAGTGGGCCTGACAGAATCCCCAATTGTGCTGAGGACGTGTGCTACAGGTTGGCACCGGTTCTAACGCGTCTTTTCGGTACTCCTACTCCTAGGCGTAGTCCCGAAATCATGGAAGACAGCTTTTGTCAACCGATCCCTAAAAGGCGACCGCTCAGACCCGTCCAACTACAGGCCTATCGCCATCACCCCTTGTTCTCCAAATAATGGGTCCGTTATAAACTGCCAGCTCATGCGGTACCTTGAGGATCACCAGCTGATTAGTGACCGCCAATACGGTTTTCGTCGGGGTCGATCAGCTGGTGATCTTCTGGTCTACCTGACTCATAGATGGGCAGGCGGTAGAGTCAAGGGGTAGGCATTGGCCGTTAGTTTGGACATTGCGAAGGCTTTCGATCGGGTTTGGCACAAAGCGCTTCTTTCAAGCTCCCTTCCTATGGGCTTCCCGAGAAATTGTGCAATTGAATCACCAGCTTTCTTGCAGATCGGAGCATCAAGGTCGTTGTAGTCGGTGCATGCTCCCACTACAAGCCTATTAACGCTGGTGTTCCACAAGGCTGCGTGCTATCACCGACGCTGTTTCTTCTGCATATCAATGATATGTTGCAAACTGGTAGCATTCATTGCTATGCGGATGACAGCACTGGTGATGCTCTATACACCGGTCGTGCCAATATTTCTCGGGAAAACGTCGCCAGTACCGGAACAAACTTGTGTCTGAAGTCGAGTCTTTGCTGAACAAAGTCTCGGATTGGAACGACTAAATCTAGTCCAGTTTAATCCTCAGAAGACACAAGTTTGCGCGTTTACCGCTAAAGAACCCTTGTCGTGTCTCCTCAGTTTCAAGGCACTCCTTGTTGCCTCAGCCAGTATCGAAATCCTTGGCGTCGACATATCGGTGACGTGCAGTTTCGTGGTCACTTGGAAGAGAAGGCCAAATTGGCCTCTAAAAAGCTTAGCGTGCTCAGTAGAGCGGGACAGTATTCATGCCGGCACAACGCCTGCAACTGCAAACAGGTTCGGCCTCACATGGAATACTGTTCCATCTCTGGGCTGGGGCTCCCCAGTGCCAGCTCCTTCCACTTGACCGCATCCAGCGCAGAGCGGCTCGAATCGTCGACGACCGAGTCCTTTCCGATCGGCTCGATTCGTGGCGCTGCGAAGATGTTGCATCTCTTTGCATTTTCGTTCGCATTTACCACGGGGTGCTGTGAGGAATTGTTCGGATTAATCCCAGCCGCCAAATTTCACGAACGCACATCGCGGCAGAACTCCGATACCATCCACACCATCTGGATGATTGGTGGTCCACCACTGTGCGATTTAGAAGATGTTTTCTTCCTCGCACAACTTCCTTGTGGAATAGTTTACCACCAGCGATTTTCCGGACCGATACGACTTAAGGACCTTCAAGAAAGAGCTACTCCTTTTAAAAGGCCGGCAACGCATCTGCAATTCCTCTGGTTCCCCTGGTGTTGCAGTTGTTCATGGGCGGCGGTAGTCACTTACCATCAGGTGAGCCGCATGCTCGATTGCCCCCTCTTCTATAAAAAAAAGGGTTTTATGGCAGAACCCTAATTCTTTTTCTAAAATAATAGTAGCTTAAGTTACTACTTATAACATCATATATCTGCGAGTGAAACTTCCTTCAAAATCGGCTAACCATTTTGGAGATTAGCTGAAACAAACAGAGAGACAGACAGAGAAAAATTTAAAAAATTGTGTATTTGTTATAAGTACCGTATAAATTTTCATATGCAGGTAGTAAAAATCTGTTATTTTGACATTTTAAACCCACATTTTATTTTTATTTATTTGTATAGATAATATATCTTTTTATTTCTGAACCTTGTATATGTTCACACACAATAATACACACTTAATTTTTTAACAGATTTATATAGTTATAACCACATACAATAGAATGAGACTTACATTTTTAGTGAATATTGTTGTAACTATCATATACAAAAACTGACGAAATCTAAACTCCGCGGTATAATGTTGTAAGTATGAGATACAACAACTGACGCAGCCTGTACTCCGCGGTAAAAAGTTGTATGATTAATAAAAGTTGAATATGTATATTATCTGAGATATCGTTTCTCAGAAAATATACATATTTTTTAAAATTATCTTACAGTATAGTCAAAAATACTAAAAATGACATTCACATACTAAATTTCACAAAGATACAGTAATAAATGCAGTTTTTAGTCCAATTTGAATCTTTAAAATGCTCTATTGTAAAATTGCAGTTTTGGGGATACAAAAACTTACGTGGAAGGTATCGATTAAGATTTAAAAAAATCAATTAACTAGCGAGTGTGGCCAGTACGGGCAAATCAAAGCTTTGAAGTGGTTTAATGTAGTCAGTTTGAAACGACCGCAAGCGGCGGCTCTGTCTAATAACGTCTCGTCAACGTAGCCGTTGAATTATGCACGCCCATACTGCGTTGTTATTAAAACAATGACTAACTCGGTGATTGTATCGAACTCTGGATAGAAAGACCTTCCTCTTTGATTTAAATTGGCCAGTTTTCACAGCACAATTTACTTAAATTGTATCATCTTTATTACCCGACTGCCCCAAAAGAAGGTAAATTATTTTCAAGTATAATATGTATGTTCGCGCCTAGATCACATATAATAGCATAAGTTTGCAAGAGTGAGAGGAGCTCAACGAGAGGAGGGAACGAACCGCGGCGATGTCATTCGAAGATTATCGAGCGGACAATTTACCGAGCTGCAATTACGAACATTACATAGATACATATATAGATCATCACAAAAGTCACAACATACCTCATTTCATACTTCATTTTGTTAAAATATTTTCTTCTTTAATATAAAGTTAATATATACTAACGTGTATTATTCAATAACTATAAACCACATCCGAAAATATTGAAAGGAAATAAAACAAGCTAAAGAAATTAGAAACATTTTTTGGTGACCCCGACGTGATCAAAAACGACTTTGGAAGGCGATATATCCCGTAGGACGAGGTGAAACAATCCATAACCGAAGGAAGTAAGCCCATTATTCCTTTTAATTCCTACATACTTCTTTTAAACAATTTTGTTTTTTTTTTTCAAATATTAGTCGATATTGTAAGCATCTTTTCAAAGTTACCCTCAACTTCTTTTATTTTTTTCTTCCTTTGTTATTTAAATCAAATTTCTCCGTTTTTAAATATCGAAAATAAATTCAAGGCTAGTGATCTTAATATTCTATTTATAAACTCAATAACAATTATATTTATAACAAGTACCTATATGCTTCGAATTATTTTTACTTTCGTTATTATAACAAATTTCAATTTAGGATTTCAGTTTTGTTTATACGCCCCTCATAAAAGTAAATTCAGAGTACTGCCAATTACTTAAACATATTTGCCGACTATTCCAGGATTTTTCCGGCCCATTTTTGCTTGCGCGCAAGTGCTGTTACAAAGTGTTGAAAATACTTCTAAAAATGAATGTGCGTCCATTAATAGCTCCGTTTCTCCCAAGCATAATTATTTAAAATTGCCGCCAAAAAAATTCTTATTTTAGTGGTGATCCAAATAAATGGTTAGAGTTCAGGGACATGTACTTATCTTTAATTCATAAAAATGATACCATAGGTGATATAAGCAAATTCCATTATTTATTGTCATATTTAGAGGGTTCCGCTAAGGCAGTCATAAGTTCAGTCACAATTTCTTCCATAAATTATGCAAACGCTTGGTCGCTCCTCTGCGATAGATTTGATAATGCGCGTCTTTTAATAAATGAACACATTAAATGTTTGTTTTCGTTACAACCCATGTATAAAGAATCTGAAAAGGGTTTGCGTGACTGAATAGATAAAGTTTCAAAAAATTTGAACGCCTTTAATTCGTAGGGTGAGCCGACAGATTATTGGGACTCTCTTATTATATATATGGCTTCGTCAAATCTTGATTCTGTAACGGCTAGAATCTGGGAGGAATTTAGGAGCAGCCTAGATACAGTAAAATTGACAGACTTTTTTGATTTCCTTCGTCAAAGGGCAACTGTTCTAGAAACAGTTCATGCCAGTAAATCCGCTAAACATGACAAAGGACTAAAGACTGCTAGTCTAAGTAAATCAAAATCTTTCGTAGTCTCTTCATCTTCTTCCGTCCCTCCTATTCACGTAAATTGTCTAGCATGTAATCAAAACCATAAGCTATATGATTGTACTAAATTCAAAACACTACCGGTTGAAGAACGAATTGCTAAAGTTTTTCAATGGGTAAAAAAGTTATGCAATAACAGTTTACGTAACGGTCATCGATCGAGCTAATGTAGATTGGGTGGTTGCCGCATCTGTAAAAAGAAACATAATACTATCTTATATAAACAAACATATCTACACTACGCACAATTACAACCATACTCATCACAACAAAATTGTGAAAAGGCGACTACTTCTTTAATAACTAATAAAGATCTGCATCCTCTACATCTACTGAGTCTACTCTGCTCCATCTACTGAACTTAGCCAAGCAAAAATGGATCCTTCTTCGGTCATCTGTATGTCTCTCGTTTCCTCAAACCAGGTTCTTCTGTCTACAGCATTGGTTGAGGTAAAAAATAAGGACAAATCTTTTAAACTACGCGCATTACTGGATAGTGGCAGCCAGTCTTCATTCATAACTACGTCCGCTTTGTCTAAAATCAGATTATCTACAGTAAAAAATGAGAATCGATGTGTCATTCATCATTACAGCCCTTCACAAGTCCACTGCTGAACATAGGCCTCCCCCACGGAACGCCACAAAGCACGATCCCGAGCCACCTGCATCCATTGACTTCCTGCATGTCTTACCAGGTCGTCACTCCATCTAGTGGGGGGACGCCATACACTTCGCCTGCCGGTACGAGGCTGCCACTCGAGAACCTTTCTTCCCCATCGGTTTGGTTCTTCGAGCTATATATGGCCCATTGCTTCAGCTTACTAATCTTTGGGCTATGTCAGTTACTCTGGTTCTACTGGATATCCTCATTTCTAAGTTTATCACGCAGAGAAACCCCGAGCATAGCCCTCTCCATAGCTCGCTGAGCGACGGAGGCTTCCTCATACGGCCAGCAGTGAAGGACCACGTCTCAGTTCCGTATGTCATCACTGGCAACACGCACTGGTTAAACAATTTAGTTTTGAGGTTTGAGGTATGCCTGACGAGAAGATGGGTCGTAATCTCCCGAACTGCTGGCAGAGTTGAATCCGTCGATTGACATCTCGGTCGAGTTGGACTTACCTAGTCGGACTATTTGTCCCAGGTAAACACATTCGTCAACAACTTCGAGCTTAGTACTAACAACTACCGGCATAGGTGTGACATGGACATAAACATGATTTTGTTTTGTCCATGTTCATCTTGAAACTATCCGTTGGGAGACACTATTGAGGTCATTGAGCATAGTGCTTAGGTCCTCCAGCGATTCTGCCATAAGGACTATATCGTCGGCAAATCGAAGGTGAGTGATGTACTCGCCATTGATGTTATACCGTATCCTTTCCAGTCCAGTAGCTTGAAAACGTCTTCCAATGCAGCGGTGCAAAATGAGCAAGAGTTTCGGGGATATTACGTCACCCTGTCTTACACATCTCTGCAGTTGGATAGGTTTCGTACTCTGGTTCTGTACTCGGATAGCCATCGTAGCCCTACTGTACAAACACTTCAGCACCTCGATATACCGACAGTCCACTTGGCACCGCTGAAGGACTGCAGCACCGCCAATTTCGACGGAATCAAAGGCTTTCTCATAGTCCACATACGCAAGGCAAAGTGGCAGATTGTACTCGTCGGTCTTCTGTACAATTTGCCGAAGGTATGTATGTGGTCTATGGTGCTAAAGCCTTTCGAAACCGGCTTGTTCGGGAGGCTGGAAGTCGTCGAGTCTGCATGCGAGACGATTCGTAATGACTCGAAAACAGCACGTAGACGCGGCTCAGAAGGAAATCGGTCTGTAGTTCTTCAAGAGAGCGTTGTCGCCTTTCTTGAAGAACAAGACCACACTTCTGCTCCACGCCTCGGTGTAATGCCACCATGGAGGACAGAATTAAAGAGCTTGAAGGACTTCAAATACCGGTTTTCCACCCGCTTTCAAAGCTCCGCTGTAATTCCATTCTCGCCTGGGGCCTTGCCGTTTTAAGGTGCTGAGAGCCATTCTAATCTCGCTCAGACTGACATCCGGATATCATCGGAATAGTGTCGGATAAGACTTGCTTTTGGATCGTTACTCACACTTGCGTGTGGCTCCAACGATGACGTACAGCTGCCCATAGAACCTCTCAATCACTCAAAATCTCAGGTGTCCGAAACGATGCTGCCACAATCGGTCTTCAGCTTCGACAGTTGGCTCTTTCTGCAGACAGATCTCTGGCAAAGACTTTGGAGCCCTGGTTCCGATCGCTTCTTCAATACGAGCTGTATTGAAGTTGCGCAAATCCTGCCGCATGCATTTGGAGATCTGTCTGTTCAGTTGCCTGTATGTAAATCTGCTGAAGACTGCAGCTCATCTCCCGTCTAACAACCATGAGATTAAGTAGTGATCGGAGAGTTTTTGTGTTCTTCTGCGACGGGTCTTACAGAACTTAGCTCCGACCGCATGGACAGTTTCCACAAGCTTGTCATTCAAATTCAAATTCAAATTCATTTATTTGCCAGAATGTAGGTGTACAAAAAGTATGATCTTAAATTATATCTAATGGCCCATTTACATTCTACCACTACATATGGTGTGCAAATATTTTATAGGTTCAAGCAAATTTTTTTTTAAGCAACAAATAGGAACGCAATTGTGTACAAATATGATTATTAAATATAAATTAATTAATTGATGTCAGATTTATAATGTCAATTCAAGTGATAAATTTTAAAATGTTAGATTATATAATAAACGAACTCAATTGTTAATGTGCATATTTCCATGGTTGTTCAGCATAAAATAATTATTATTTACCTATATATCAATATTACTGATGTCAGATTTATTTTTCGCAATAAGTTATAAATTCCTTGAAGTCGTAAAAACATTTTTCCTTTAACCATTGTGTCCTTTTTTTAAACATGTTTAAGGTAACTCTTTAAAGGAGTTGGGCAATTTGTTATATACCTTTATAGCATTAGCAAAAAATTCCTTTTATACAATTCGAGCCTGCATTGAGGTAAACATAGCTTATGTTTATTTCTAGGGCTACATTTCGTTTAGTTACATCTATATGCTTTGCAAAATGTTCCGGATGTTGTTTTACAAATAGGCATACTTCTTTAATGTACAAGCATGGCAATGTCAAGATATTGTACTTTTAAACAAGGGCTTACAGCTATCCGTACCCAGGTTCCATAGATTGCACGTACATTTCTTTTATATTCTAAACACTTTTATTATCCACCGGTTGCCCCACAATAAAAGACCATATGAGTACGGACGAAACATATCCGTGATATGCACATAGAGCAGCTTCAGTTGATACCGTGACTCGTAATCTTTTTTTGCATAGACGATCTGTCGAGTTTGTCACAAACGTAATCGACATGAGTTTTCCAGTCGCAATTTTGATCCAACATTATACCCAGAAATTTTGTACTCGCTACTTGTTCGATGATTGTATCATTATATTTAACATTAATATTCAATGGTTTTCTTTTATATGTCTGAAACTGGATCATTTTAGTTTTTCAATATTAATTTGTAAAGTATTACAATAAAGCCAGTCTATTATGTTTTTAATTGTCTTATTTACCTCTAGTTCATATGTATCTGCATTTTCACATTTCACGATAAGGGTTGTGTCATCAGCAAACAAGATTGTGTTATGGCGAGTGATATTAGGGAGATCGTTAATATACATGAGGAATAAGAATGGTCCCAATACACTGCCTTGTGGCACGCCAAAATCATTTGACTGATAGTCACTTCTATATAACACTTTTTTGTATTTATGGATTTTAGATATTTCCACGCATTGTTGTCTGTCACATAAGTAATTTCTCAACCAGTCGTTAGCTTTACCTCTTATTCCATATTTTGCTAATTTGTATAAGAGCAATTTGTGGTCCACGAAATCAAACGCCTTGCTCATGTCCAGGAAGACTGCCGCAACTGGTAGACCATCATTTAAAGCCTGGGTAACTATTTTTATCAAATTAAAACATGCTAATGAAGTTGTGCTATTTTGTTTGAACCCAAATTGCTCATCTTTAAGTATACGATGACTTGTCGTAAATTCTTGAAGTCTTTTGAGCATAATCTTCTCGAAGATTTTTGACAAGATGGGTATCAGCGTCACTGGCCTATAGTTATTCATTTCAGATGTTTCGCCTTTCTTAAAAAGTGGCCTGACGATTGAGTTTTTCAATATATTTGGGAAAGTACCTTCTTCAAAAGACATATTAATTAAATAACATAGCGGTTGACATATGTATGGTGCGGATAATTTAATTGCAGTGGTTGTTATGTTATCAAACCCTACTGCGTTTGTGTTATTAAGACTTTTAATTATCCGAAATATATCCATAGCATCAGTAGGTTTAAGGAATATTGTATATGTATTATTAGTATTTATAGTCTTGTTTATTTCGTCAATATTATATTTAAAATTATTGCTATTTTTCATTAAAAATGTCACTAAACATAAACAAACTTTTGGGTCGTCATATATTTGATTATTTTAATTATTCTGTCAATTTGCGTTTTCGTGATTTGGTCGTCAATATTTTCATTAATAACCGCCCATGTGCTTTACATTTATTTTATTATTGTCAATATATTTCTTACTGTAATTGTCTCGATTTATATATGCACTTTTTGAGTATGGAACTGTATGATTTATATATTTTATTGAGCGTTTTCCTGTTTGTTTTATTGTGTTGTTGACTAAGATAGAGATATCTTTTTCTTATACAGGATTTTTTAATGCCCTTCGTCAACCATTTATGGTTCTCGTTTCTAGTTGACCTTTTTATTTTAATTATTGGGAAGCAAAGATCAAAAAAAAGTTTAAATAAATCATAAAATTCGATAAACGCCTCTTGCAAGTTATTTTTTTTGTATACAGTTGAGAAAGTAAGAGACGATATGCAACTACAGAACTTATTCATGTTTTCTTTACTATAATCTCTGACATCCTCATACCAACTGCATATTTCGTACGATTTTGTAGTTTTGAGCGAAAGTGTTTGTCCTGTTTCGTGATCAGACAGGGCAAGGTGATGTACTTCTGCTTTACATTGCTTGATGTTGCTTGCTAATTGATCGAGACATGACAATAGTCTTGTTGGTGTCTTAATGTGCAACTCAATGTTATAATTTTAAATATACTTTTAACTCTTCGCAACTCTTGTTTGGCTTTAAGATGTCCAAGTTCCAGTCACCGCAAATAATCATTTTTTATGCTTTCTAGTAAGTCTTGCCAGTAATTGTTTTAGCTTTTCAAGAAATATTTGTGGATTGCTATTAGGAGTTCTATATAAACAAATGATTATAATCTTATTTACTTCTACGCCACAACATTCAAAATTAAATTTACATGTCAAGTCATTAATATTAGTCACGTTTTTGTATATTAAATTGTTACTTATCATTATACATACCCCTCCTCGTTTAGTGTCCCGTGAATACGATGCAACTAGTTTGTAACCAGGTATTTTTAAAAGCATTTCTGTACCTTTTTTAATGAAAGTTTCTGTCAAACACACCATATCTATCTTTGGACCTTTTTGTGACAACTCTCGGATTGCAAGTGATAGTTCCTCAGTTTTATTTATAGCACCGGCAATGTTCTGGTGAAATATTCTAAAATTGAATTCCGATTTAGGGACGAAAACATGTATTCGCTTGTAAAGGCAAATGTGTGTTAGGTTGTCTATTTAAACACGGTATTGTTTTTTTAAAATAATAAGGTATGGTTCCCTTTTTGTGAGTTTCGGTATTTACAATTTCCATTTTGTTTAAAAAGGCATTAGTAGAGTTTACTTTGACAATTATCACCTGAATGTACATTTTACAAGACTTAAAGTAGAAAGGAATTGTTCCCTTCTTAGGAATAGTTGTGCATTCCATTTTAGCCTTTTTCATTAACAATAACATATTTTTACGACATAAAAAATTATTTTCATAATAATTTGAGTCAATCTTAAAGTTATTTTTTTTTACATATATCTAATAAGTAGTAGTATTTATTGTACGGATAGTCACATTCTACATTAATAAATGAGCAATTTTTAAAGTTGTTACATATAATTTTTCATATCGTCCACTTCATTGCAAACTTCTAGGCACTGAAAACGATTTTGTAACTCGAGCTGAATGTTTTCGGGACTTTGGATTAGAGCACGAGGGGGACGGAGCGTTGACTTCATTAGACGACACCTCTCCAACTTAACGTTCAGGTTCAGTGTGCCTCTCACCATTCGGTGATCGCTGCCAGTTTTCACCCTTGCGATCACTGAGACATCACTGAACAGTTGTCGTCTGGTCGTCATAATGAAGTCAATCTCATTTTGTCGAACCGTCGGGGCTCGACCAGGTCCACTTTCTGTGGGGCCGCTTTTGGAAGAAAAGAGTTCATCATAAAAGTCCTCTTTCTCCATAAAGTCGGCCAGCTGCTGGCCTCTTGGGTTCCGTTGCCCTATTCAGAATTTCCTACTTTCAGCTCACCGCTCTCTCTTGTGCCTAGTTTTGCGTTGAAGTCTCCCATTAACACCGTATAGTGGGTTTGGAGAATGCATGGCTCTAGATATCCTCATTTTCCTCCACCTCCTCATCGGGGTGTGCCGAGGTTGGTGCGTAAACCTGTGACCTTCAGCGAATACCGTTTGGTGATTCTGAGTATAAGGTACGCAACCTCGTCGACACCCGATCTTTAACGTTGTTAACAAGAGACTTGTGGACGATAAATCCGACACCTCCTTGGGACAGATGGTCGCCCTCCCGGTAATAGAATATGTTGCCGGTTCGAGGATACCGTGTCCTCCCCTCTCTTCGGACCTCGGATGGTCCTATTATATTCCAGCGTAACTTATCACTCTTCTTCCAGCTCAGGATCTTCTCGTCAGTCCTCAGGGTGCGTGCGTTATATGTTGCCACGTCGAGTCGTCGTAGGTGGCAACCGAACCTCCACCGGAGATTCTTAGCACCCCCTGCCCCGCCGTTACCATGGTCGCCACCGTAGCCAGGAATAGCGTGACCGCCGGGGACTGGGGGCCGTTTCTTTGTGTCGTCGCTCATGGAGGGTATATTGCCATAGTTGCCACGCTTGGCGAGCGGGTTGTCAACCGCAGTTTTTTTATTGTTTTTTGGCTTTTATCAGAAAGATGCTGCTGCCCATCTTCTGTATCAGTTTCCCTTTGTCGCCTCTTACGACACCCACGGGAAGATATGGGGAAGAATCGATGTGTATCTGGCTTAAATAATTCCATTCTTAATATTACGGAACATTGCGATCTTATAATACGGTCATCATTCAATTCCTTTAGCACGCCTGTCAAATGTTTCGCCATTCCGTTAATTAATGACAAGCTGCCGCAAGTAAATACACTAGTTGAAAGTCTGTGTATTCCAAAACACATTCAGTTAGCAGACCCGAATTTATAAAAACCCATCTCAGATCGACATGATCTTAGGCGTGGACGTTTTTTGCGAGTTAATCGGTGTTTCTAGATTAAATTTAGGCCCTAACATACCTCTTTTGCAAGAAACCCTACTGGGATGGATAGTTGTTGGACCTTTAATGGGGAAATGTTGCAGTAATACAAACCAGATTAAATGTAATTTTAGTAAGGCAATTCACCAGTGCGTGTTGCCAGTGATGACCTATGGAACTGAGACGTGGTCCTTCACTGCTGGCCGGATGAGGAAGCTCAAGGTCGCTAAGCGAGCTATGGAGAGGACTATGCTCGGAGTTTCTCTGCGTGATAAATTTAGAAATGAGGATATCCGCAGTAGAACCAGAGTGACCGACATAGCCCAACGGATTAGTAAGCTGAAGTGGCAATGGGCCGGCCATATAGCTCGAAGAACCGACAACCGATGGGGAAAAAAGGTTCTCGAGTGGCAGCCTTGTACCGGCGGACGAAGTGTAGGGCGGCCCCCCACTAGATGGAGTGACGACCTGGTAAGATATGCAGGAAGTCGATGGATGCAGGTGGCTCAGGACCGTGCTTTGTGCCATTCCTTGGGGGAGGCCTATGTTCAGCAGTGGACTTGTGAAGGGCTGTGATGATGATGATGATAAATTCAACAGCAACTCTCGAAATTCTGGGAACTCGAAGAATTACCTGCAGACGCTTCTTCCTACAAAGAAAATCAGTGTGAGATATTATACAACGATACCACCTACCGCGATGAAAATTGCAGATTTTGCGTGCAAATCCCATTTCGTGATTCTCCAGATGTATTGGGCGAATCCTACAATCTAGCTGAAAAAAGATTATTCCAAATGGAGAAAAAAATGAAAAGGGGACCCTTCTTTTCGTGTCGTTTCCTGAAATATTAAAGTTAAATTACTTTGCGCAAAAATAAAATCAGCACCCTTGAAACCACATATGATACCTCGATTAGAGTAGTGCGGAGCGGTACTAGCAGCACAATTAATTTCAACCGTATTGAAAGCTTTGAGACTTAAAAATATTTCAGAATTATATTATTGGACTGACTCTTCAGTAGTGCTTAGCTGGTTATCCTCGAAGGCACGTGATTTAAATCTTTCGTCGCCAATCACGTTTCACAAATACAGGAGTTGACTTTTTTAGGCTTCTGGGGGCACGTGCCAGGAGCTGATAATCTAGGGGATTTAGCCTCACGTGGCTTAGACCCTCAACGCATGCATAGTGCCAAGCTATGGTGGCAAGGCCCCCAATTTTTATTAGAAACTGAAGATAAGTGGCCCAGTAATATTAAAATAATGCGTGAAGTTCCTGAAAAAAAGGCTTACTCTAGTAATATTTCCTCAAACTATAATACTAAAACTACATACACTACACATACTACAACAACTGCAAATACAAATAACACTGTAAATTTCGAGAGGTTTTCAAAATTATCTACTCTACAAAGTATGAAACACGTGTTAAGATTTATCTATAATTTAATGCATAAAGGTTCGAAACAAACAGGCTATTTAACAGTTAATGAGCTTGAAAATTCTCTTACCTACTTAATAAAGCAACATCAATTAGAATGTTTTGATTCAGGTATTAAACTACTTGTAAATAAAAAATGTTTACCCTCTCGGTCACGTTTATTATCCCTGCGACCTTTTGTTGATGAAGACGGAATACGACGCGTATCAAAATTCACCTGAGAATTATAATAGCAATAATCCAATTTTACTAGACTCTAACCACATCTTTTCTAAGCTTTTATTTAGTCAGCAACATAAAAAGCTTATTCATTGCGGTCTACAGATGTTATTATCTAATCTACGACAAAATTATTGACCTATCGCGGGCAGACGAGCCGCTAGAAGCACAGTAAAAATTGTAAATTATGCACAATTATAAACGCTAAAAGTAAAAACCTTATAATGGGAAACTTACCAGCGGCTAGGGGACACCTAATTTACCGTTTTAAATTTCGGGTGTAGATTTTGCAGGACCTTTCCCTATTCGAAACCGGGCCGGACGTGGCTTCAAAATGATTAAAAGTTATCTTTGTCTTTTTGTTTGTTTAACCACTTAGGCTGTGCATTTAGAGATTGCATCTGACCTTAGCACTGATGTGTTTTTCTTATGCTTAAATAGATTCATCTCTCGCAGAGGAAAACCTAGCGAAATATACTATGACAATGGTCGAAATTTTGTGGGCGCAAACAATGATCTCATGTTCAAGATCGTCCCCGCCATTACATTAGATTTGAGACCACAAATCCTCGCAAAAGAACACCGATTCCTACCTAGGATGATTCGCGAGGCTATTGAAATTAAAAAAACATCCTAATTTCAATAGAGAAGATGGATGGGTGCTGTCATCTGCTTAGGACCCTATAATTAATAAAATTAAATCCAAACCCAAGTATACCACTGCTAGACTTCAAGATACTGTAAGCTCATTCTGCGTAGATCGAACCAAAAATTAATATTAAAAAACTGAAGGTAGCCGGGCTAACTATGACATTGGGACGTAAAACACCTCAGTCCCCCCCGTGACCATGGGTGCTGTAAAGCACCCGAAACGTCGGGAATTAAAAAGTAAAATTAAACGCGATATAATCCGTAAAAGTTAGTTTCATTTAATGATCTCTTACAATGTTTAAAATCAAACAATGAATCAATCTTTTCTTTTGCGGCCGACGAAGGTATCAAATTTAATTTCTCGCCGGCTTATTCCCCCCACTTTGGTGTGTTTTGGAAAGCAGGTGTAAAATCTGCCAAGCATCATACATCGAATGCTAGGTAATGTCCATTTCACTTACGAGGAACTATCGACATTATTTATTCAAATCGAAGCAATTTTAAACCCCAGACCCCTCACTCTCCTTTCTTCTGATCCAACCGACTTACTTCCATTAACCCCCGGGCACTTCCTGATCGGCAAACCACTTACCTCGTTACCTTCACCAGCACTGCATGAAGTTAACATGACTCGACTTAACCGATTCCAGCAAATTGAAAAAATCAAAAAAAAAATTGGGAAAGGTGGCGCCTTGAATATTTGTGTGAACTCCAAGAACAATCAAAATGGAGAGTCAATCAAGGAGAGCTGCTTCAAGGAGACCTGCTTCAAGGAGACCTGGTTGTACTGAAAGAAGCTAACTTACCCCCACTTAAGTGGCGTATGGGTCGTATTTCCAAATTCTATCCTGGTAGCTCGTGTCGCGGATATTTTGACAACAAAGGGTATTATTCGCCGGGCCATTAGCAATTTGTGCCATTTACCTGTTTTGACGTCCAGTGGAGGAACTCTTCGAAATCCCAATGTTTTCGAAGGGAGGGAGGATGTTCGCGCCTAGATAACATATAATAGCATCGGTTTGCAAGAGTGAGAGGAGCTCAACGAGAGGAGGGAGCGAACCGCGGCGATTTCATTCGAAGATTATCGAGCGGACATTTTACCGAGCTGCAATTACGAACATTATTACATAGATCATCACATAAGTCACAACATACATCATTTCATACTTCATTTTGTTAAAACATTTTCTTCTTTAATATAAAGTTAATATATACTAACGTGTGTTATTCAATAACTATAAAACACATCCGAAAATATTGAAAGGAAATAAAACAAGCTAGAGAAATTAGAAACAATGTATGTATGTATGTCTGCTTCTTTGGTATGCTCTCTAGCCTAAATCGGACATATAGGATGTCGTTAGATTTGTCTTAGTTGTGGAAGTGGCATAGAGTATAAATTTTTATCTTTTAAGTTAACATTTTTACGCAGATGAATTATTTATAATTATAATATTTTGCAAATTTGTGCAATAATAAGAAATGAATAGTTTCATAAAATAAAGGTACTAATCTAGGTGATACTAATCTAGGTTATGCTGTTCTGTTCTTTCAGGTAGGTGGCACGATGTGTTTCACTTTAAATTCATTCTTTTCATCAGACTTTTTACGGTGTAAACATAAAATGTATGTATAGCTCGACCACAAAGCTCCTTATCGTGTCTAGATTTTGTGAACTTTTTAAACACTAAACCAACATAAATAGTGAATATGGGTTATTTTACTACGTTAATATAGAATTTCTTGATAACTTGACTAGCGCAACACCTATTGGTTCTTAGAACAACTATGAACCATCGTATGAATATAAAAAAAATGTTCCTAGAAGAAAAACGTGCTAATTACAGGATTGGTAATTTTTCAGGAGAGCAGTTTAAAGTTTAACAAGTTGTCAAGAAGTTTTGTGAATTGTATGAGTTTATATACCTTTATAATTAGATTACTAGCCTATGCCAAATAATACCTAATTTTAATAAATTTACCCATCACCATAACATACAGAAAAATCTGAAACGTGAAAACTAGTCGTTTTCACGTTTCAGATTTTTAAGATGACGTTTAAGTGTAAAACGTGCGGTTAGCACCGTGTACTAGCAGCGGCCCGTGGTTTTACCCATGTATATCCAAAGATACATTAGGATAATAAGCATAATATTTTTTAATCCAGACCGTACAGATATTTTTGTGCGTTTGATTGGGTTATTAAATTTAATAATAATAAAACTATTTTTACGGATTTTATCGCGTTTAATTTACTTATTTTAATTCCCGACGTTTCGGGTGCTTCACAGCAACCCATGGTTTCTGAGGGGACCTAGATGTTTGACGTCCCGATGTCACAGTTAGCCCGGCTACCTTCAGTTTTTGAATATTAATTTTTGGTTCGATCTACGCAGAATAAGCTTACAGTATTATGCTTGAAGTCTTGCAGTGGTATGCTTGGGTTTGGATTTAATTTTGTTAGTTATACATCTTGAAGCGAGATCTATTTATCTATATTAATGTTTGTTGTAAAGCACCCGAAACTTCAGTAATTAAAATAAGTAAATTAAACGCGATAAAATCCATAAAAATTGTTTTATTCAAAGTGTAGTGTTCGCTTAAATATAAGAAATCATTATGTAATAATAATTTCAATTTGACATTTAATTTTAAGAGTTATAATGATAAATTTCATTTGATTGATATTAATAAATTTACTAAAAAGTTTTTGACAAGAGATAGGTATTACCTATCAAAGTATAGTTTAAGACTGGTAGCGAATACGCTATCTTATTATTTATATTATATTTTAACCCAGCCAAATTTTTGGCTACCTTAACACCTGCTTCTATTGAGCAACAACATAATTTTACAATTGATTTGTGTTGATATTTCGGGATGAAATCATTAAAATACTTGTAGCACTCGAAAATATGCAAGAACGTATTTTATTAGCAATAGCAATTACACAGTACAGTACATGAACCATGAAGTAAAAGTTATCTATGAGAATGAGAATAGAGAAAAAAAATGTTGCCAATATAATGCACTTAAATTAGCAGTGAAGCCAACATAAAAATATAAATGGTTGCGTTCTCATTTACTAACACTCTCTAGAACATAATCCTATCTTACTAATACCGTATAAATGCTTGGCAAGTGTTACACCCTTTGTCAAATTGTCAGCTACCATGTTATAACCATTTACAAATAAAAATTTAACTTTACATTTAACAATATTTTCCCTGAGAAAATGCAACCTTATATCTATATGTTTGGTCTTAGGTTTATAACAGTCAGTTGATGCTAACCTTATCGCACTTTGATTATCACTATAGATAAGTAATGCACTATCCAGGCTTTGCCCGAGCTCAGCTTGTAGTTGCCGAAGCCACAACGCCTCCTGGGTCGCCGAAGCCATCGCCATATATTCAGCCTCTGGTGTCGAGAGCGCAACAGTATGTTGTTTACAGGAATCCCAAGATATGGAAGCATTTTGAAAAATTAAAGTGTAACCGGTGCATAATCTTCTATCCTGTGGATCACTAGCCCAGTCATCTTTGACATAACATAACTTTAGTTTCTTGGTTCTTTGAAGGTATCTCATGACCCTTTTTACTCCAAGCCAGTGTTGAATACCCGGTTCATTACAGTACTGACTCAACTTGTTCACCGCATATGTGATGTCAGGTCGCGTAACTTGTGCCAAATATATTAGACAGCCCACCGCTTTTAAAATTACATTTTCATTCTCAGGTTTCTTATCAAATTTCATATTTACCTATATCGGAGTGTGAACTGGTTTGCATGCAGACATACCAAAGCGTTTTAACACTTGGTTTATGTACTTATCTTGGTCCAACATGATCCCACCTGCCTTACGATCTCTATTTATATTTATGCTAATACACTGCTTTATCTCACCCAGATCTTTCACATAGAATTCTTTTTTAAGTTTTACTTTGATACCTGTTGCCGTTTTCTTGTCATTTGTAAAAATCATGAAGTCATCTACCCATACTGCAATAAAAACCATTTTTGATTTATTTACGGAATAATAAATGCATGAATCTCATTTTGATCTTTTTAATCCAATTTTAAGTAGAGCATTGTTTAATTTAAGATTCCACTGACGACTAGCCTGCTTGAGCCCGTAGATTGATTTATGTAGGTGACATACCTGATTTCTCTCTTTATAGCATTCTGGTTGTGAGATATACATTTCAGTGTCTATGTCACCCTGAAGAAATGCGCTTATAGCATCCATCTGAATCATTTCTAAGTCGTATTTAGCAGCTAGAGCAAGCAAGAATCGAACTGAGGTGTATCTTACCACTGGAGCATAGACTTCATCGTAGTCATTTCCTTTTCGTTGAGCACACCCCTTAATGACTAATCTTGCTTTAAAACGAACAATCTCACCTTTCTCATCCGTCTTACTTTTAAACTCTTACCTGACGGCTAATCTACCAGTGACCATATTTTATTCTTTACCAAGGAATTATATTCCTCCTTCATGGCCTTCTTCCACGAATCAGAATGTGGAGATGAAAGAGCTTCATCAACAGTGAGAGGATTACATAAATTAAGAATTGGACAAAAGTAACTTACATCGTGGACATCCTTTTCTGCATACTGGACAGCCCTGCGTGGACGTAAGTTTATATTACATGCTGGTATTGAAAGGTCAAATGATTCCTCTGGTATGTAGGATGAATCAACATTGTCATCTGACAGGTACTCATCACTCGCAGACTGTTCTAAGCTAATTAGTGATTCATCTTTGCAGGGTTCTTCAGTTAACTGTATTTCAGGATCACTGTTAGTTAAGCAAGGTAAGTACACATTAAGCTCAAGTCTTTGAACATTTTCTAAAAATACTACATCTCTACCTTTGATAATTTTATTAGTATCGGGATCACGTAGCCCATATTCCTTAGTAGAATCACCTACAAATAAAAAAATATAGATTTAGAATCCCATTTTTGGCGTTTTTCTTTAGGTACTTGAGACGTTACTTCAGAGCCAAAAAATTTATATTTGATAAGTTGGGTTTCTTGCCTGACCACACTCTATGGGAGTTTTGCCATCAAGTGATCTAGTGGTGATCTATTAACTATATAGGCCGCTGTTGCTAACGCCTCTGCCCAAAATTGCTTCGATAAATGAGCATTATACAACATATACTTTGCCCTTTCTACCAGCATTCTATTCATCCTTTCTGCTAGGCCGTTCTGTTGGGGTGAGTACGAGGTACTTGTTTTATGTTGAATTCCATGCCTACTCAAAAAACTATCAAATTCTTTGTTACAGTACTCCTTGCCGTTATCTGACCGAAATTTTTTTATTTTAGTTTCAAGTTCATTTTCTACTTTACTTTTATAATCTTTGAACACTTCTAGTACACTTAATTTGTCTTTCAAAAAATAAACATGAACTTTTCGAGTAAAATTATCTATAAAGGTAATGAAATACTTCATACCTCCGAGTGATATTTGCTCCATCGGTCCACACAAGTCAGTATGGATAAGCTGCAATGGTCTTGAAGCTCTGGAGCCAATGTTGTTGAAAGGCAATCTGCTTTGTTTACCTTCGAGGCAGGTGGTACACGTGAAAGGACCTTTACTTTGGTCAGAAAATGGATCGACTCCCTCTGCACACTCCGGTGACTTGTTAACATCTGAAAAGTTCAGGTGTCCCATGCATCTATGCCACAGGACAACATCATTTAAGTTATTTGAGCATGTTAGGTTAGAGAAAACTTATCTGTGAGTATTTAACTGATACAAGTTGTTTACTAATGTGGCTGAACAGAGTAATTTATTACTTTGGTCATAAATATCACAACTTTTATCTCTAAAATTTACCTTACAGCCACTTTTTACCAAAGCGCTCACTGATAAGAGATTGGCAGCAAGTTTAGGTATGTATTGAACTTCTCTTACCTGAATTGTACTTTGTTCAATACCATTTATCAACAAATTAACCTTTTCCATATTTTCCACAGGTAGCGGTGTCCTACTGGCAACAGTTATGGTGGGTATCGGTGGACTTGTTATATCATACATCCAGTCACATCTATTCATATCCAACAGAATGTTAATGCCTGTTTTAAAGAATTTAGATTTGAAAATGTATTACAAAACCCTTGATGTAAAGAAAACCGTAGATTTATGGGGAATTTCCGTTTCGGTTATTGCATCCATATTAGATTTAGTTGCACCTCATCTTGCTATTATTTGAATTCTAGTGTGTCGAATCTGGTGTGTTTCCTGATTTAATGAAACATAGTAAAGTAATACGTTTATTTAAATCTGATAGTACATTGGACCTTTAGACCTACTATTATTAATATAGAAATAGATTTCTATATTTTTTTTTTATAGGATCGGGTGACAAACGAGCACACAGTCCACCTGATGGTAAGTGGTTGCTGTGACCCATAGACATCTACATCTATCTTCAATAAAGAATCAAAATGCAGATGCGTTGTCACCCGTGAGGACTAAGATGGAATGCCTCTTTTCCAGTAAAAAGGGTCTCTGGTTCTCTACACTCACCATACGAAACACAGCAGCGTTAAGCTGCTCTTTTACGCTGGTATTCTGTGAGAGCGTGGTCCTTCCCCGGTCGAGCCGACCCATTCGTGCTACAACTATACCAGTAATATTCGTGCTACAACTATACCAGTAATATAGCTGAAGCATGGCTCTACCACGTAAAAAGCACCCAAAACGTCTGGAAATTAATAAAATAATTTAATTATACGCGATAAAATCCGTAAAAGTAGTTTTATTCAAATAAACAAGTTTAAATGTTTCATTAAAGAAAAATTGTACAGAAAGGGTTATTATAATATCAAAAAATACATAAATGAAAAAACCCCCGGGAATGAGATGATCCCTACCATGCTGGTTCTATTGTAATCATTTAAAAATTGTACAAACAAAATTATTGTAATGTGAAATATGCTTAAAAAAAAGTCCCGCTAGGTTTCTTGCTGGTTCTTCACAGGACAGAGGTATTTTCCGAAACAGTGGTAAACAAAAGAATAACATTCAATAAGTATTATGTAATAATATATATTGAATAAGAATGTAATTCTATTCTATTCTACACTGACCATTCGGAACACAGCAGCATTAAGCTGCTATTTTACGCTGGTATTCTGTGAGAGCGTGGTCATTACCCAGTCGAGACGACCCATTCGTGCTACAACCATATTATAGCGTAAAGCTGAAGCGTGTCTGCCACGTATTAAACCAATCATACCATAGAAAACAATTATTATAATTGGGATTAAACCTTTATAAAAAAAATCCAATAATATTAAAAAAGTTTACATTGTATTTTTCATCCAGTTATTAGAAAAGATGATGATTTGAGGCTCTTTATTCCATCCATTTCAACGTATAGAATTCTACCGCTAAACATAGGACTCTCTCAAAGATTTTTCTTAAGAGGAATTTGCTTGGCAGGCGGGTTGGCAACTCCAGTTTTTTTATAATTTTGAGTTCTTTTAAGGAAGATGCTGCTGCCCATCTTCTGTTTCAATTTCCCTCTGTCGCCTCTTACTAAATCCATGGAATGATATGTAGTGCATATTCAACGCCACTACATGGCTCTTTCTTACATTTCGTAAAATATTGTGTTACTAGATATAGTATGGTATTTGCTGTGGGATGTGATAGTGATCCTTTCTACTTAAAAAAAAAACAATTAACTTTTACTAAATAAACCTGGCGTGTAAAAGGCAATAATAAACTGTGAAATATCTCCGACGAGTATTTCGATTAAAGTGACAATAGCATCAAATCTCAGCGAAAGTGCTGTGACAATGCCCACGTAATGGAAGTTTGGTTGCACACAATGCACTACGAGCTAACGTCCCAGTTATTTTGTTGGCAATTCTATAGAACTTTACTTGCAGCATGGAAGAATGCCATTTTCTATCCTGTTAGACTGCCAACAGATTTGTTTATATTATAAGAGTGACAAACAAGCACACAGTCTACCTGATGGTAACTGGATGCTAATTAAGAATTAAAATACAAATATGTTGTCACCCCTGAGTACTAAGATGGAATGCCTCGTTTCCAGTATGCTGTGAGAGCGTAGTCCTTCCCTAGTCGAGCCGATCTATTCATGCTACAATCATAATGTGAAATACCGTGTATCAGTCTGAACAGTATAGAGGGCCAGTACAATTACGGGCTGTGAGGCATTCCCTCTTAGTCCTCCGAGGTGATAACGTATTTGTAGTCTTCTTGGCATGAAGTCAGTTGTAGGTGTCCATAGACTGCCGTAGCTACTTACCATGAAATGAACTGTAAGTTCGTTTGTCACTTTAGTTTTATAAAAGAAAATATTATGTTTCAAAAGTTCGTAGTAAATCATAGCATAAAAATCACGTCGACTGAATTGCATTGCTGCCAGCGAATTCCCGCGAAATTCTAACGAAAAATACCTTTTTAAAAATAAATATTATTTTATGTTCCATTTTCAAATTTATCAACTAGACTTTACGATGTTTTATAATTAACCAGTGTCAAATATGTTAGTAAAGGGCAACTCTTTTAAGAGTCCAACTTTTTTTGCATGGCCCTTGTAACTAACTAGCGCCAGGCACCGGAATCGCAAGGGTCCGATTCGCAAGTGTGTATTTTTTTTTATAAAATCGTAATGACAAACGCACTTAAAGCCCACTAGGTTCCATGGACCGCAGTAGCCACTTATTTAGGTTAATAAGTGGCTTTTTCTTTTTCGTTACTTTTTGATTAGACTTTTCTTTTATTTCCCACAGTCATCTCATAATAATAATAATGTCCTCCAGAACAAGTTTTGGTCTTAGCGGTCAGACTCAACAGAGACTAGGCATCTGCGCAGGACAGGAGTATAATGCCTAAGTGTATGTGCAAGCACAGGTGCACTTTCTATTCCCTCACTCTCGTAGTACGATGGGACGGCAATCCGACATTCTTTCCGAGGCAAGGGGGTAAAACACCGCCAACTTACCGACTCTGAATTTCTTAACAGAAATTTGACTAGCAAAGTGTTTTATTACTTATTATATTTTTTTAAATAATATAAATTTCAGAAACTAAAAAAAGTTAATGTTACATTGCTGGATTACATCAAATAAACATTTTTTTTATCTCTTGTCAATATCCCTCAGCTTCTAGTAAAAACCGTTGACCTTTTATGTGAGGCGTAGATAAAAGAGCCTACGTTAAGGGTTAACCTAGCCTTAAATTTGTGTTAAGTAAATCATTTAATGAAATTCTTTAGACATTTTCACATTAATCTCAATAAATATGCCGTAAAGTATTCAAGGCATTCAATTTGATCATTCCCGACTTAACAATTACAATTTCTATACAAAAACTAAGCATTTGTTTTTAAATTTTTTAACGAAAATACTACTCCTACTGTACCACGGGGAGTGCTTTGAGGAATTGTTCGTATTAATTACAGGCACCAAATTTAACCAACGCTCATCGCGTCAAAACTCACGTTACCATCCACATGATCTGGATGCTTGGCGGTCTACTATCTTGCGATTCACTAGGACGTTTTTCCTCGCACTGCTACTTTGTGGAATCGTTTACCATCGGCGATTTTTCCGGACCGATTAGACTTAGTGACCTTCAAAAAAAGAGCCTACTCCTTTTTAAAAGGCCGGCAACGCATCTACAATTCCCCTGGTGTTGCAGTTATTCGTGGGCGGCGGTCGACACTTGCCATCATCTGAGCACATGTTCATTTGCCTCTGCAGCATCTGAGCTTGTCCAAGGTTGAGAGGTGGTCCGAGTTTGCCCCTCTGAGTGGCCGGATACACCTTGGTGGACTGCTGGGGTGAATTGTTTTGTGTAGATATTTTCCCATGCAAAAAACGAGTATTTCATAACAGCTAACAAGACCCGGGTTCGAAGCCGTGACCCTGACTATTTAGTTTTGCAGACCGAAATCTCGGCTTAAGTCTAAAAGCTACGATGACATTGAGGCTATGGTATCATCGTTACCATAGTCTGTCTAGTAACCAATAGGACCGCAGTAACGAATATCGTTAGTGGAGGAAGCTTTGTCTGACTTCTTCCGATCCCAAGACATTGTCGTAGGACTAACCTAAACCTAAACTTAAACCTAAAACATATATCTACACGCAGGTCAACAATATTAACCCATAAACACAATGCACACACACAAACACACACACACACACACACACACACATGTGAGCACGCACGTACACTCAAAATCCCCACTCAGATACATCCATCACACAAGTGCGCTCCTTATCCTTTTTGTATTTTGTACTTTCTTTTCTTTTATTTTGTTGCCAATTGCATACACTGTATAATGTTAAGTGGAAGAGCGGAGTCACCTAACACAAGCATCTCTTTGCTTAAAAGGTGATCTCCAAACCCTGTATCTTAAAGCTTTATGTAATTGAAATAAACATTTTTATTTAAAAAAAAAAAATCTTAACCATTGGGCTTCCGTCACAAAGTAATAATATAATGTACAATGCTGCATTTTGGATTTATTGCTGCATGTTGATGAACATTTTCATCGTAAACTATAAAATCGACCTGCGAGATCAACGTAACTTAATTATTCACTAGTTAGAAATTCTGATCTGCACTGAACCTTACTATTTAACGCGCCTGCGGATAAAGTTTCCAAACAAGCTTCAGTTTTGCTTTCCACCTTTATTCATACTAGAGTTAGCTGCTTAAATAAGCGATTACACAAAATATTACTGTCCCTTATGAAATTGAATAAAAAAAATCGTTAAGTAATTGGGTGATCAATTTTAATGTAAAATGTAATGGTGCAGTATGACAAATGAATCTGAGACGTGGTGCTTCACTGATGGCCGAATGAGTAATCTTAAGGTTGCTCAGCGAACTACAGAATTGAAAAGAATAGAATATAATATTTTATATTCAATATACATTACAATACGTATAGGAAGTCATTTAAAATTTTACCACTGGTTCGGAAAAAATAAACTCCATCCTGAAAAGATCCAACAAGAAACACAGCGGGACTAGTTTTATACAATAATTTACATTATAATATGTTGTACTATTAAATATGGTAATATTAAGAAACAGCATGTTAACGATCACCTCATTCCCAGGGGTTATTATCAATCATAAACTCTGTTGTAGTATATAACCCTTATTGAACAATTATTGCTTAATTAAATGTAGAGGATGTTTTTCGGAGTTTCTCTGATTGTGAGTGATAAAATCGGTAATGAAAATATCCGCAGTAGATTCAAAAGGATCAACATAGCTCAAGTGAAGCCCAAACGTTGGTTCCTAGATGTAATCTTTACAATAATGCTCATCCTATAATATACGTGTCATCGATTTTATTTCTAGAACTTATTATTGGTTTTGAATAAAATCATACTGCAGCTATATTAAAGTTGTATCGCGGAAGGGTCGGTATGATCGTGAAATGACCACGCTCTCACAAGAATGCCAGCGTAAAATAGCCTAATGCTGCTCTGTTTCGTATGGTGAGTCTCTACACTCACTATACGAAACACAGCAGCATGGAGACCCTTTTTACTGGAAACGAGTCGTTGCATCTTATTCCTCAGGGGTGACAACGCATCTGCATTATGATTCTTAATTGAGGATAGATAATATGTAGATGGCAACAGAATCCACTTACCATCAGGTGGTCTGTGTGCTCGTTTGTCACCATTATTCTATGAAATAAAATTACTTATACAATTATACATAACACTTCCTTCTATACTAAATCCTTTTCTATTGAATCTGTACGGCTCTGTAACTCTTTAGCGCTGCAGATTAGAAGTGCACAATCTAAAGAAAAGCTTAAATAACTTCTCAAAGCGCACTTCTTTTCTGTTTAAATAGTCTTTTCTCTATGAGAGATCTCTATGAGAGTTCGTCGTTCACTTAAAAATTACCACTTATTTAATGATTTCTTATATTTACGCGAACACTACACATTAAAATAAAACTAGTTTTACGGATTTTATCGCGTATACTAACTTATTTTATATTCCCGACGTTTCAGTACTACAGCACCACCCATGGTGCGGGGGACTGAGATATTTGACGTCGAATGTCATAGTTAACCACGGTTACCTCCAGATTCAAAATTATTAATTTTGTTCCGATCTATGCAGTATGAACTTACAGTATCTTGAAGTCTTGCAGTTGTATACTTGGGTTGGGATTTAATTTTATTAATTATAGGATCCCAAGCAGATGGTAGCACCAGCCATCTTCTCTATTGAAATTAGGATGTTTTATGATTTCAATAGCCTCATAATCATCCTTGGAAGGAATCAGGTTCTTTAGCGAGGATTTGTGGTCTATCAAATCTAATGTGGTGACGGTCGCCCCGTCAACCCAAGCATACAACTGCAAGACTTCAAGATACTGTAAGTTCATGCCATGAATCGGAACAAGTTAATTTTAATCTGGAGGAACCATCCATGTGCTTATTCGGATCATCCAGTCCCCCATGTGCTGTATACTCAGGCGTCGATAAATAAAATAGCAATAAACTCCGTAAACTAGTTTTATTTAAATACTACTTATTTTCCTTACGTCAAGGCTTTTATTTCATTACTTGTTTACTCCTTTCTGCTCTTGTTTATGGTTTTTTATACTTTTGTAATTGAAATGTATTAATTTATTATATTATGTATGTATTTATTGAGTACATAATTATATTAATGTCGTGTGTATTTTCTAACAACTTACGTACACCCTTAACCTTTCTCACATATCATTATATCCTGTGCAATGAAGTTGCTTGGTAGAGATTACACAATAACAATTACCTTATAAGATTGCTCTTAAGCTATTGATTAAGTTAGCTCAAACAATATAATTATTAATAAAAAAAATGAAAAATACAATTTCAATCCATTTTCAATATTAGTAAACTTATGTTTTATATTGTTTGAGTTAAAGTGTTAAGTATGAACTTTGTTAATTTAAATTTTATGTCCAACTAACGTTGAAGTGTTTATTAACAAAAGAAGTGATAAAGTGAACCAAAACTGTTTTTTATCAAAAAAAGTGTTGTAGGAAAATAACCATGAATTGAGTATATAATTCCAAATATTGCCGTCTAATGATCCGATAAATATTGACGGATGTTGACGAAAAATTTCAATAATATTGATAATTACAATCCATGACTTAATGGGAGAATGGTCTAACGGCTTACCTTAGTGTGCTATTCACTTGCTATAATTAGGTGTGGGATCGAGTCCAACCCACGAGTTTGAAAACTTCTTTTATTTTATATTTGTATATTTTTTTCATTTTTTTATCGCTTATATAACGAAATATATTTAAATATTATATTTAAAAAATTATTTTAATAGTAGTCGTAACTAAAAAATGGAGTTTGAAAATATAACGTACAAAAAACCAAAACGCTCTAGTTCGTTACTAGATATGTCCGAGTTCAATTCCTTTTCTACACTGTTTGACGCAACCGTGGCAAGCTTACCGAATACATCTGTATATGAAAGTCAAAATTATATTGATTTAAATTGAAAAAATAAAAAAGATGTCAGTGACTTATTAATTGCTCATCAAGAAATATATAATCTCAATAGTTTAAATACTAGATTAAAATAAGAAATTGAAAAATACCAAAAAAATTATAAAAACATTTAAAAAAATACTCCACATTCCCCGTGTAGTGCGACACCTGTATCAGTAAACAAGAGGCGACAAACTTTGCGGATACCAGAACAAAATTTATTGTGTACACCTATAAACAGAATAGAAATATCACAATGTAGTATTAATGAAATCAAAGATACTGAACAAGAACTAGTCAATAACATAGAAAAAACAGATAGCTCTAATCATCTGCCCAACACATCATATCACAGTCATCTAGAGAGACATGACATTCACAAAGAACACACGTAAGTAATCGTAACAAACACAAATATTAATACATCTATTAATATTTAAACGTGGTAAAGCCATGCTGCAGCTATATTAGTTGTATAGTTGTAGCACGAATGGGTCGGCTCGACCGGGGAAGGACCACGTTCTCACAGAATACCAGCGTAAAATAGCAGCTTAACGCTGCTGTGTTTCGTATGGTGAGTGTAGAGAACCGGAGACCCGTTTTCCTGGAAACGAGACATTCCATCTTAGTCCTCACGAGTGACAACGCATTTGAATTTTGATTTGTAATCGAGGATAGATGTAGATGTATATGGGCCGCAGCAACCATTTACGATCAGGTGGACTGTATGCTCGCGTGTCACCCTTATCCTATAAAAAAAAAACTCCAAAGATTCAACAGGGAAACACTTTGCCACATCATATAAGAGAAAAAAATGACAATTACAAAGTAGCCACATTTAAGCTGCGAAGGAAAATAATTGTTATTGCTGACGAACAAAAGCGAAATATTTGCAAAGCTCTTCAAAAATTAGTTGGCGATAATTTTCTTGTAACTTTTTATTGGAAACCAGGAGCCAAAAAAGTCTTACAAACAGAAAAGAACGAAATATGTAAACTTACTAAAAATGATTATGTTGTTGTTCTTTGTGGCTTGAATGAGAAAAATCCATACAAATTTGAATTTTGTATCAGGAACTGGCTTTATAATGTTACAAATACTAATGTAATATTTACAAAAATACTATATAATAGAAATTTAAACATCAGCAAACTTAACTATGTATTAAGATTTATATGTACAAATTTTACTTATGTTTCTTTTATAAATACAAATGGTTCTAAGCCTTTCTTTCATCAATATACTTTCACTCCTTATATACAATGTCCTTTACTGCTACGTGAAATTCTACGCCATGATTACAAATTAATATTTGAGCGTTATTAAAATATAGTAATTTCCTCAAAATATACTTCACTTCAGACTTCTAGTAAGCAAACTGACAATATTGAAATGGTAGACATTATACGCAGAGTGACGATATATTGAAAGACAACATCATAGAGGGAATTACTCCTAGGCATGATAATATAACACATTCTTGTAAAAAGTATTTTTTCGTATATAAAAAATTATACAAATTAGATCAAAATATTGCATTAATTGCTAAATCTGATTTCCTAACTGTTAATTTAAATAACCTCGAATTAGATGGCTTACGTTCTATGCATAACTGATAATAATATGACTAACAATGATACACATTTATTCAAATTAGATAATTATACTCTTGCATCGCACCATGTTCGAGAAAATCGTCATGGAGGCTCCTAGTTTTGCTATTACAGGAGGAGGTTTATAATCAAATATAAACCTCTTCCTGTAATAGCAAAACTTAGTAAAATGAACATAATTGAATGTTGTGCAGTTGAACTAATAGAGCATAAACATAAAATAATATGTACCTATAGACCTCCGAAAAATAGAAGTGAAGATTTCAATAACTTTTTGTATAAATTTTGACTTAATACTAAAAAATACTGTAATAATAATAAAAATAAAATTATAATTTGTGGAGATTTTAATATAAATATATTAGATGGAACCAAAATTTCTAAAAGTTTTGTACAATTAATATCAAGTTATAATCTTAAAACAGCCATAAAAGTACCTACCTACACGACTAATTAGTGGTACGTCTATCGACAATATATTTCACAATATTCAAGGGTGTAAGAGCAATATTTATGACTTAGCTTTGTCAGACCATACGGCACAACTGTTGATATGCCAAGTCAAGCAAGCAATCTTAATTACTGGCATATAAGGAGACGCGATTATAATGTAGAAAATCTTCACAAATTTAACTGATATTTGAGCTCTCTCACTTTCGACGAGGTTTATAAGGAAAAAAATCCTAATCTCGCTTTTGACCAATTTCATGCCTTGTTCACCCTTCTCTATCGCCTATGCTTTCCTGACAATCAAATTAAAGTTTATTCACGAAAACAATCAAAATGGTTAGATAATGGGATAAAAAATGTACTAAGCGTAAACGACAGTTATTATGACAATACAGAAAAAAACGCAGCGTAAAAAATAAAACTATATAAAAGGAGTATTCCCAACATCTAAACAAAATTATCAAACTTACCCAAAATATATAACACAGCACAAAATAAATCTAAAGCTACCTGGAAATGATAAATAACTACAAAAATAGCACAAAGGAAGAAGCAATTAGTAAAATTATCGTTGATGGTGATATAATTGAGGATCCGTTAGTTATAGCTAGGACATTTAATAATTTCTATACCAACCAAATTAATAAAGGCCGCCCAAATAGTAATAAACCATATAAGTTGACTTTCAACAATCCTAATTCAATATTTATACCACCCACAACATCATTTGACATAGATAAAGCTTTAAAATCTCTTAAAAATACAAATAGTACCGGTTGTGATGAAAGTTGTACAAGAGTTTTGAAATACGTATCCGGTGTATTTGTAATGATATATTTCCAGAAATACTAAAATCTACAATTGTCAAACCACTGTTCAAAAAGAATAATCGGGAGAATATATCTAACTATAGGCCTATTGCACGTATACGTGTGCTCTCAAAAGTATTTGAGAAAATAATTTATAACTCTTTGTATAATTACCTAGAGGCTTCCTCTTAAACGTACAATATTCTTAGAGAGGGACAAATAAGATTTAGAAAAAATAAGACTATAAATATGGCTTTATACAATTTTTTTAATACCCTTATGTCTAGTCTTAACAATAAAATACCTGCATGTGCACTTTAAATAATAACAATTAGCATAAGGTAGGGAGCGTCTTTTAAGCACATTAAAACACTTGTTTCAGAGACTCCCACTCTTCCATAGCCATACAAAACTTTCTAGAAACATAAGATAACATATTATTAAAAAAAAATGTTTAAAATTATTCAAAAATAAATAAGTGCGTGTGTGTGTGTGTGTGTGTGTGTGTGTGTTTTGTGCGAAAATATTTTTTTTTCACCTTTATTTTACATGGATCTTACTAAAGCATTCAATTATGTTGATCATAAAATATTGCTCAAAAAGCTTGAAGCCTACGGTATTCGAGGTAATGCACTAGATCTACTAACTTCATATTTAGTTAACAGAAAAAAAAGTCAAAAAGACATTACGAAAATTTGTCTTAAATCAAGAAAATAAATAACCTATGTTTTTTGAATACAGAGTCGTACAAACTGGAGTACCACAAAAAATGTTTTAAGACCATTTTTATTTTTTATCTGAAAAAGTTCAGTAGCTTTAGTGAAAAAACTTCCATCAATTTCATACCAAAATGATCCTAATTTTTTGTATGGAACATGGTTTAAGCTTATTTGCAATGAATTTAATAATACTTTTACTTCTAAAATATTCTCCTTGAACAGTCGAAAGGCATTCAATAAATGGGCGACAGTAGGAGTCCATAAGAAAAGACATAGGTTAAATGAACTTTACTGTGATAGGTTATATAATCCTAACGTCGAATTTAGGGAATATGTAAAAAAATATTCAAAAATATTTAAAGATGTGCTCCACAGCCAAGTCTTTGCATTTGAGCAACAAAATTAAGACGGCTTCTAATAAAATAAAAATGATATAGAGTATAATTAATTGCGAAACTGGTAAGATCAACTCTCGCAATTCAAACTACCAGTTAAGTTTTAACAACAAATTAAATGAATCAGATCAGGACGTTGCAATGGTTTTTGAGAAATATTTTACTGATATTCCGATCTTAACCACTAAGTCACTGACTTCTTCTCCTGCCGTCGTCGAATCATTACTTAAACAAAATGTAAATGCGTGTACAAAGAATTTTACATTTCATAAAGTATCATCAAAAGATATTGTAAAATATTTCAAAACTATTGATATTAAGAAAACTGCAGATCTGTGGGGGATTTCCGTTAAAGTTATTGCATCTATAATAGATACAATCGCACATTATCTAGCTATTATTTTTACTAGTATCGAATCTGGTGTGTTTTCTAATTTAATGAAGCATAGTGAAGTATTACCTTTATTTAAATCTGGTAGTACATTAGACCCCGCCAATTTTAGACCTATTTCTGTACTAGCAACACATAGTAAGAGTTTTGAAAAAATTATTCTTGTTGAATTGTTTTTTCTTTTTTTTAATATAAATAATTTACTTCATAAAAATCAATTTCGTTTCACAAGGGGTCGCTTGACAACTGATGTCGGTGTTATATATATAAGGCCTTCAATTGAGATCACCATGAAACATTAATCAGGAAACTTCAACACTACGGTGTAAGAAGTGGTGCTCTTAAATTAATTATTTTATATTTAAGTAACAGAACGCAAACAGTTTTCATTAACAGTATGAGATCTTCCGGTTCGATTGTACAAATGGGCGTGCCTTAAAGCTCAATTATCGGCCCCTTTCTGTTTCTCGTATACATTAATGACTTACCTTACATAGTATGGGATAACCATGATATAGTATAGTATTTGCTGATGACACTTCTTTAATTTTCTAATTAATATGAAAATTACTAAAATATGACGAAGTAAATAATGCTATATTTAAATTAGTAAATTGGTTCAATGTTAATAATTTGGATTTAAATGGCACTAAAACAAAATGTGTGAAATTCATCACTCCAAATATCAAAAAATTAAATACTAATTTAATTTTAAATGGGGAGGAACTGAGTCTTGTCGATACCACCATTTTTCTTGGAATCACACTAGACGCGAAGCTTCAATGGAGCCCCCACATATCAAAAGTAGCAAGCAGACTTAGTTCTGCAGCATATTTACAGCATAAGATTAGAAACCTTACCAGTGTTGAAACAGCTAGACTAGTTTACTTTAGATATTTCCATAGTACTCGTATAATGTCGTATGGTATTTTGCTATAGGGCCGCGCGGCTGACACTGAAATTATATTTATTTTCAGAAAGAAGAGATCATAACAGCAATTTATGATTTAAAATTTGGCCTCTCAATACATTTATGAAAATGTAATGTACGTACACAAAAATAAAATTCGTTTCATAAAAATAAGTGATAATCATTCTGTAAATACTAGAAACAGACACAAGCTAGTAGTACCAGTTACTTGACTCCACCGAGTCAGTAATTCATTCTTGGGGTGATGTATACGCTTTTACAACAAAATTCCAGAAAATATACAAAATTTGACCAGCTTAAAGTTCAAAAACTTTATTAAACTAAGTTTTTATAAAAAGGGTTATTATAATATTAAGGAATTTATGGATGATATGATCCTGGGAACTGGACCCTGGGAATGAGGTGATCGCTACCAAGCTATTTCTAATTTGTTTTGTGTTATTAATTGTGTAACATATATGATTATAAGCTGTTATTTAAAAAAGTCCCGCTAGGTTTCTAGCTGGTTCTTCCCAGGACAGAGTTTTTTTTCTCGAACCAGTGGTAATTAAACAAAATAGTGAATTTCAATAAGTACCATTTATAATCTATATTGAATAAAAAAAGTTTCTGTTTCTATCTATATCAACAAACTTCCCAGCGTCATTAATCACAAAATGGTATTATTTGCTGACGATGGCATAGTTATTTTCACTAGTAAAAACAAAATAGATTTTGAAAGTAACATAAATTTTGCAGAGAAAATCATGAATGGGCTAAACATAAATATAAATTTCATCAAAAACGTAATAATTTAAATATCAACTATCTAGGACAAAAATGAATTGCAATTTGAACTGGCAGTATCATGTGAGCAGGGTGTGTATGAAGTTAAATCATTTTTCCTATACGTTACATATGCTTAGAAAAGTTGTAGACATCCGTCGTAATGGCATCATATCATACTTATGTTATGTCTACACTTAGATATGGTATTATGTTCTGGGGTAATTGTGCGGACAGAGCAGTATTAAAAGCTCAGAAGAAATGCTTACAGCCATTTGTAAAATTAACCAAAGTGAGAGTTGTAAGCCATACTTCATTAATTTAAAATTATTAACAATGCCATGTCTATATATATATATATATATATATATATATATATATATATATATATATATATATATATATATATATATATATAACGTACAAATAAGACTACCTCATATATATATATATATATATATATATATATATGAGTAGTCTTATTTATACGTCAAAACAAGTCTTCTAAACATCTAAATGTCCAGCGTCATAAAGATAAATTGAGCTATCCCAATAGTAAGATTGTTTTGTTTAAAAAGCGTATTCTGCATGGGTCCTCGTCTGTATAACCATTTACCTAAATATATAAGAGAGTATAAGCCTTCACATTTTTAAGAAACAAGTAAACATATTTTTAACCAAAAAAGCGTATTACAATATTGACGATTATTTGTTTGACAATTTTTAAATTTTAACTATCTTTATTGAACCACAAAACTTTATCTATGTTATTTATTTTGAGACATAATAATTTACACTCTTTTGACAATATTATTTAAATAATATAATAAAATATTGTTTTCACATATTTAAAACTAAATACTATTTTGACATTATAATTTAAATTAGTACATTTATTATATTATTATTTCGTGAATTATTTATATGTTAGTAGTACAAATATACAAATAGGATTATATTATGTTAATGTAATTATCAGAATCTTCCATTTTAATTATAAAAAGTGTCGCAACTATGACAATAAACCCCCATGAGCAACCACACATATAAGCGGCCACCAGTCCCCGGCGGCCCGCATTCCTGGTTACATTGGCGACCATGGTAACGGCGGAGCAGGTGCTATGAATCTCCGATGGAGGTTCGATTGCCACCTAAGACCACTCGACCTGGCAACATATAATGCACGCACCCTGAGGACTGGCGAGAAGATCCTGGAGTTGGAAGATGAGATATACAAGTTACGCTGGAATATTATATGACTATCCGAGGTCCGAAGAGGGAGGACACGGTAATCCTCGAAACCGGCAACTTGTTCTATCACCGGGAGGGCGACCATCTGTCCCAAGGAGGTGTCGGATTTATCGTCCACAAGTCTCTCGTTAACAACGTTGTAAAGATTGGGAGTTGTTGTTCGAGGACCTTATACTCAGAATCACCAAACGATATTCGCTGAAAGTTATACAGCTCTACGCACCAACCTCGCCACATCCCGATGAAGAGGTGGAGAAAATGTATGAGGATATCTCTAGAGCCATGCATTCCTCCAAAGCCCATTATACGGTGTTAATGGAGACTTCAATGCAAAACTAGGCACAAGAGAGAACGGTGAGCTAAAAGTAGGAAATTTGGAATAGAGCAACGGTATCAAGGGACAGCAGCTTGGTGGCCAAGGTGAGCCAACTTTATGGAGAAAGAGGGACTCTTTATGATGGACTCTTTTCTTCCAGTAGCGGCCCCACATGGAGTGAACGGTTAGAGCCCGACGGTTCGACGAAAAATGAGATTGACTTCATTATGACGACCAGACAACAGCTGTTCAGTGTTGTCTCAGTAATCGCAAGGGTAAAAACAAGCAGCGTTCACCGAATGACGAGAGGCTCACTGAACCTTAAAGTTCAGTTGGAGAGTGCCAAGAAGACTGCAATGAAGTGGACGATATAAATCACTAGCTTGTGGAAACTGTCCATGCAGTCGGAGCTAAGTTCTGTAAGACCGGTCGCAGAAGAACGCAAAAATTCTCCGATCACACTCTTAATGTCATGGCTGTTAGACGGGAGATGAAGCTGCAGTCTTCAGGAGATTTGACAGCATATAGGCAACTGAACAGACAGATCTCCAAATGCATGCGGTGGGACTTACGCAACTTCAAGTCAGCTCGTATTGCAGAAGCGATCAAGCGGAATCAGGGCTCCAAAGTCTTTACCAGAGATCTATCTGTCAGAAAGAGATAACTGTCGAAGCTTAGGACAGAATGTAACAGTATCGTTTCCGGGTCACCTGACATTTTGAGTGAGATTGAGAGGTTCTATTGGCAGCTGTACACGTTAACGTTGGAGCCACACGCAAGTGTGAGTAACAAATCCAAGAGCAAGTCTTGTCCGACACTATTCCGGTGATATCCCCGGGCGAGGACTAAATTACAGCGGAGCTTCTGAAAGCGAGTGGAAAACCAGTAATTAAAGTCCTTCAGAATCTATTTAAATTTTGTCCTCCATGGTGGCACTACCCCGTAGGCGTGGAGCAGAAGTGCGGTTGTCTTGTTCTTCAAGAAAAGCGACAACGCTCTTTTGAAGAACTACAGACAGATTTCCCTTCTGAGTCACGTCTACGTGCTGTTTTCGAAAATCATTACAAAACGTCTCGCACGCAGACTCGACGACTTCCAGCCTCCCAAACAAACCGGTTTCCGAAAAGGCTTTAGCACCATAGACTACATACATATCCTTCGGCAAATCGTACTCGGTAAGTCATGTGTAACGTTCATGTCACTCGATGAAGTTGACGAGTATGTTTACCTAGGACAGATAGTCTGACTAGGTGTCCAACTTCGACCGAGAGGTCAATCGACAGATTCAACTCGGCTGGACAGCGTTCGGGAGATTACGACACATCTTCTAGTCAGGCATACCTCAAAACCTTAAAACTAGATTGTAAAACCAGTGTGTTGCCAGAGATGTTCTATGGATCGGAGACGTGGTCCTTCACTGTTGGCCGTATGAGGAAGCTCAAAGTCGCTCAGCGAACTATGGAGAGGGCTATGCTCGTTTCTCTGCGTGATATTATAAGTTTATATAAGTTGAAGTGGCAGGGCCGGCCATAGCTCGAAGAACTGATAACCGATGGCGAAGAAAGGTTCTCGGATGGCAGCCTCGTACCGGTAGGAGAAGTGGACGGCGGCCCCCACTAGATGGAGTGATGACCTGGTAAGACCTGCGGTAAGTCAATGGATGCAGGTGGCTCGAGATCGTGCTTTGTGTCGTTCCTAGGGAGGCCTATGTTCAGCAGTGGACTTGTGAAGGGCTGTAATAAATGAATGAATGAATTCATAATATAATGAATTCTGCAAAGTAATGACTAATAATATCACAACTTTATTCTCCATCTCTTTATATCTGTATCTCTTCCTCGTCTTCCTTCTATTCTCCTCATCAGCCGTCTCATCATTCCTCCATTCCTATGTATCCTTCCTATGTATCATTCCACCTTCACAGTCCATCACACTTTTAATGGTTCCATAGCGTTCCACTTTTAGTGTCCATAGTAATATGACATAAAATAATTAATCCAGATCCTTTTGTGTTTTGTGCAATTTATGTATGTAAACCTCCTTACGATACTGGAGAATTATCTTTTTTACATATTTTTTAGTTTCATTACATTATATATTTTATCAAAAATTTGTCCAAAATTCGATTCACAAATGACTAAAATATCGCGTAACATACGTACAAAAGAAACATATTATGGTCGAATTAGTAAACCTTCCTTAATTAAAGTGTAGTCTGTTGGAATTTATTCATATTGGAGCTATGAACAAAGATGGAATTGCATTTACAGTACTGAACAGCAGGTATGTTTCTTTCAACATTCATTTCCTTTATTCTTCGAAAATATGGACATAAATTCAAAACGAACTGAAATACTACAGCGACGTCGATCTAATGTATTCGACACAGATGAACGTCTGAACGTCGAGATCGTTTTAAGCTAAATATCAAAGTCATTTCAATTAAACGGAAACTCTCACACTGTGATAAAGCACTCGAAAGAATACCTTCATATCTCACAAGTCCATCGGTTAAAACAGTTAAAAAAAAAACGACTACGTAATTTTTTTTACTGGAAGTTGAAAATTTCATATATATATGTCACTTCCACAACTAAGACGAATCTTACGACACCTAACACTAAATGCCATCAAGCCGTTCAGGCTACGCATACATATATACTCGAAAAATATTATCATCCTTCTAAGGCAATCGGGTAAAAACTCACACGCCTGTCATCCACAGGAGTAGGCAGAGACTACGGACTTCCATTTGGCACGATTCTAACACAATTCTCTCGTTTATTTTATTTGTAGATCGCAAACATGCACGTCAGCTAAGGGTGTTCTTAATTTCAACGACTAACTAGTTGGTCTAGTTACAAACGCGATTGCTGATCATAAGATCGCGGGTTTGAATTCCAGGTCAGGCGAAATCAGTTATTGGGATTTCTGTCAAGGAATTCTCAGTAGCAGCCTGGAGTCAGAAAGTAACATACCGTGCCCCGGAAAGCACGTAAAGCCGTTAGTCTTATCTCTCTCCGGTCGTGTCAGATAAACGTCTCATCGGACTATAGGAGTATGTACCTTATAAGAGAGTGACGGAATAGAGAATACACTTGGGCTCTATAATTCTGTCTTATGCAGATGACTACTCTCGGTTGGAACCGGCCGCCGTGACCGAAATTCGGTCTGGAGGACATTGTTATTCTTAATTTGGCCCATCCTTAATATTTCGCCGATTTGGTTGATTAAATTCCATCTGGATTGTCCTTTGCTAACTCTGGCACTCATCATTTGCCATCTCAAATCTAGTAGTAGACTTTTACAAGCTAACAATAATGAACAAAAAGAAGACTAAGAAGTAATCATCATCATTATTACAGTCCTTTACAAAAGTTAAAAACTTTAAAGTTACAGCTTATATACGTCCTTCACTGTGCAGGCCCCTCTCATTTCTGAGAGGGTTTGGGAACGAAATATACGCCACGCCTGCCCCAATGCGTGTAGGATGAACTTCACATGTGTTCCGAAATATTTTTTTCTTATTTCTCAGACGTGCAGGTTTCTCACGATGTTTTCCTTCATCGCCGAGCAGGTGGTAAATCAGCATAAAATTGCAGTTGACAATTTGATTGGTGTCGGGGGTTCAAGCCGGGTTGCTCGCGTACTATGAAACGTACAGCGAGCGCTAACCATCTGAGCTACCACGGCTCGATATCCTTTACAAGTCCACTGCTAAAGATATTCCTCCATTAAGGAATACCACATAGCACGGCCCTGAGCCGACTGCATTCATCGACTTTCTGTATCTGTTACTAGGTCATCACTTCATCTAGTGTACGGGCTGCCCTACCACTTACCGGTACAAGACTGCCACTTAAGAATCTTTCTTCCGTATCTGTTATCGGTTTTTCCAGCTATATTATGGCCGGCTTATTGCCACTTTAGATTAATAATTCATTGGGCTATGTCAGTTACTCTGACTCTAATGCGAATATCCTCCATATTATATTTTAGAAAAAAATCCGAAGTTATATGAAGAAAAAAATATTTATTCTTCATGCTAGTTAACCTGCAAAGCGAACGCTATTTAATTTTTTTAACAATCAGGAGTTCCTAGCTGCATTAGATATAGTTTAGTGTGCTTGTAATGTAAATGTGCAATTGTACAAAATTTTATATTGTAAATTGTGCCCAGGACAGAGGTATTTTTGCGAACCAGTGGTAAAAGTAAAAATGACTTTCAATAACTATTATGTACTATAATCTATATTGATTAAAAATGATTCTATTCTATTCTATTCTTGCAGATAATTTCCAAAACTAAATTCGGTTTGGCTTTCTAACTTTATTTATTCTCCAGCGCAGCCAACAACTGCTGCTTAGTTAGGGTACCTGTTATAATATGACAGCTTTTATGTGTTCCGTGTTAGAGAATACGGGAGTAAGCCTAATTAGACTGTGAGGCATTCACTTTAGGCCTCAAGTAGGGTTGCTAGAGCCAGGAATGGGGTATTGGATTTCACATTGAAATTAAAATCAGTAGTTTAATTAGGTACATTTATTTTTTCATAAAAATTTCTACATTAAATTTTTAAATTTAAAATTTTCGGCCACTAACAACAGCTTTCAAACAGTTGGTTTATCGATATTTTTTGTAAATTTCCCACGTGTTTAAAGGCGTAAGGGCGTATTTTAAACAAGTCTAATAGCTGGCGTGGTAAAATCCAGTCTATTTTGAACTCCAGTGGAGACCAGTCTTGGCTCTTAAAATCCGGTTAATACCAGAGGTGATATTATTGCACTGCAGTATACTTTATTTGAAGTTGGTTGCAGTTGTCCATAGGCCCTGCATATATATTATATTGAGACGATTTATAGGCAATTTGTTACCAGGGCCACATTTTGAGAAATATATTGCATTTTCGAGGTAATTACCAGTAACAATATAGTATATTCTGTATAAACTTTTACGCGGTAGAGCTATGCTTGTATGAGCTATATTTTTCCCAGGACAGAGAGTTTTTTCCGAACCAGTGGTAAATTGAAAAATGACTTTCAATTACAATTACATGTAATCTATATTGAATAAAAGTTATTCTATTCTACCCTATTCTGTCCTATTCTATCCTACTCTATCCTATTCTATCATGTTATATCCTATTTTATCGTATTCTATCGTACTCTATCCCATTGTATCCTTTTATATCCTATTCTATCATATTTCATACTATACTGGAACTTTTACTTGAATAGAGGCCGTTTGTTTTAATATTTGCATGTGGAAATGAAATAATATTTTATAGTGTACGAGGGTGATCCAAAAGTAATGATAATGAAAATAAAACACAGTAATTAAAGTTAAAATAATAATTTATTTTTCTACATAGTCTCTAACAAATCAATACATTTAGTCCATTTTTTCTAAACCCAGGATTCCTTTTAAAAAATTCTTTATCTTAACCCTCCCAAAACGCTTCAACAGCGGCCATTACTTCGCTATCGTCTTCAATTTCTCGCCTCGGAGGCGTTCCTTGAGCCGAGGAAGAGGTAGAAATCACGAAGAGCTAGATCTGGCGAATAGGAGGTGTTCGACAGTTCGAATCCGTTTCTTGAATGGCAGCTATCGCAACTGCGGCTTTTGTGAGCCGGTGCGTTGTCTTGGTGAAACAGCACTCCAGCTCGCAGTGCCGCGTCTTTTTCCTTAATGGCCTCCGTAATCTTCTTATTTGGTCTGCGTAAGAGCCCGTAATAGTGGCTCCTTTTCCAAATATTCCACCATAATTATGCCTTGAGCGTCCCAAAAACAGATGCCATAACCTTTTCCGCCGAACTTGAAACTTTGAATTTCTTTGGCGTCGATAGGAGGCTCCTTCCAGGTCATCGATTGTTGTTTCGTTTCAGGATCAAAATGGTGGATCAGGTCTCGTCCATAGTCACAAAACGGAACAAAAAATTTTCTTGATCTGCTTGGAACTTTTCGAGATTGACCTCGAAATGTCGACTCGATTTTTTTTGCTCGTTGGTTAACATTCTGGGTACCCAACGCAGCAGAGACCTTTCATATGCAACTCGTTCGCAAGGATTCTTTGAACGCTGCCATGTGAGATCCCTGTGACCTCAGCTACATGCCTGATGGTCACTCTTCGATCTGCCAACACAACATCTTCGACTTTTTACGTTGTCTTCAGTGAGGGACGTGGATGGGCGTCCTTCGCGATGTTCATCTTCAGTGGATGTTCTGCCCAGTTTAAACTCCTTGGCCCAGCGTGCAACTGTAGAATATGGAGAGCAGAGTCCCCAATGTTTCCACTAAGTCACTGTGTATGTCTTTTTGAAGACATTTTTTCAAACAAGTGTACTTGATGACAGCTCTAATTTCGTTTTTCTCCATGTTGATGTTATCTCTTTGACAGTTCGAATTCAAATGAATGTATCTCCGGAAATCGTGATCTATTTATATGATTTTTATAAGCAAGAAAAATATTTTTGGATTTTTATGCGGACCTGAAGTAACCGATTATCATTACTTTTGAATCACCCTCGTACACCAAATGAATTACGTCCCTGTAAAACATCTTATAACCTGCCGATCACAACTAAAATTGATTTAATATTATACAAAATTGATATTTTGTATAATATTTGATAATATGTTTTATACATATATTGACTTCACATCATATGTATAAACACAATTATCAAATATTATACAAAATATATAACAATTTGCCTTGACGTACTACTTATACATACACCACAGGAAATGAAAAAGGAACATTTGAAATCACATAAATACACTCATCATTCACTCAATCTGCGAGTAAGTATTTATTGACAACATTTTGAAATTCTTGGGCAACAATCTCTACCTGTGCGACTGTGACTCCACAGACTATTAAGTGTTTAACATGGGCAGTATGAACGTGAACAATATTTATTTTATTTTATTTTATTTAATGTATGTATTTCTAACACATATTATATATGAGTCATTTGAGCTTTACGCCCTCCTCTTTATAGACTTTAACAGGTGCCAAATCCCACACTACTTACATAAAATACTTTAAAAGGGTAAAATGTTTTCTTTTCACGTATTAATATATAGATATTTTATGTATTATGTTGAGTTTTTGT
>JAGSMP010001245.1:0-61486 GCA_029286625.1 Parnassius orleans | reverse complement strand
TTAAAAGGGTAAAATGTTTTCTTTTCACGTATTAATATATAGATATTTTATGTATTATGTTGAGTTTTTGTACTAATAGCACCAAATTCACAAAATAGTTAACAAAACTAATATTAAAATACATTTATCTGGATAAAAGCACATATTGGTATATCAGGTAATGAGGCCGCCGACTTAGCAGCCAAGCGGCACCAGTCTAATGCCCTATGTTCTTCAAATTTCCCTTAAGCTTCGTGCACAAACTCAGTAAAAAGAAACAGTAAAATAGCTTCTGAGTCATTTTATCAAAATAATACTAAAGGAGAAATCACCAGAAAATGGTTGCCCACACTTACATATACAAGCATTATATCATGTCACAAAACATTCATTTGCTCTCACAATTCTTACTGGGCATGGATATCATAAAGAGTATCTATATAAGTATAAAATAGTCGATAATAACATCCTTGTGATGATATAACGATACAAACGATAACACACTTAGTAACGGAATGTCCTAAATATCAAAATACCGGTACGAACATACTATGATATGTGATAATCTTAAAATTAAACCTTTGATTTGGAACAAGTTATAAGCAAAGAAAGCACACTGAATTCATTCTTGAATCACATCAACAGCATCATATTTAATCTAAAGAAATTCAATAAAACCGAAAGTTCCTAAAGTGTAACAGCAACCAAAATACCATTTTAGTCGTAATAAATACATGCTGAAACCTTTTGATTATTGTATGTAAATAAATAAATACAGGATGATATAAAACTATAAAATTAATTCAAACTTAAATAAAATTAAGTTAAAGGCTAATAATGTAGTAATTAATTTCTGGATTAAATTATTAAACATATAAAAAAGAAAGATTAAAAGTGATAAATATAAAACAAAGATGTATATAAAACAAAGAGAACTGTTCTGTATCAAATAGCAGAACAGCAATGTTCAAACATTGCAACAAAAATACCGCAAATGATGGAAGAAATCGCTTGTGGTCAAAAAAAAAAAAACCTAACCTAACCTAACCTAACCTATAACCTAACCTAACCTAACTTCTAACTTCTTCTAACCTAACCTAACCTAACTAACCTAACCTAAGCTAACTAAGGCAACCTAACCTTCCTAACCTAACCTAACCTAACTTCAACCTAACCTAACCTAACCTAACCTAACCCCTAACCTATTCTAACTCAACTTCTTAACCTAACTAACCATACGATACTATGACTACTATAAAACAAGGTTTAAAGAAAAGCCATAGTCGTAATCATATCACTTGATATAGAGGGCGCATTTGACAATGCATGGTGGCCGCCATCCTAAGTCAACTCAACTACAAACGAGTTGATACATCTATGCTGAAAATAATAAACAGCTATCTTTCTGAGAAATACCTTAAGTATGCTGGACATGAAACACGAAAGCCCACCAATAAAGGATGCATCCAGGGATCTACCTGTGGCCCCATGTTTTGGAATATTTTACTCGACCCATTGCTGCAGAGTACAGAAAATTTGAACACCCTCGTACAAAGCCTTTGCCGATGATATTTTGATTGTCGCCTCTAACCAAAATGGTCAAAAACTGGAAGAAGAAGTAAATCATACACTCAGAATAATAACAGAATGGGGCAAAAAATACAAATTAAGATTTGCCCCCCACAAAACTCAATCAGTAATTGTGCAAAAGCAAAATTTCACCGACCTTTAATAAAATGGAAGGTGTAGAACTTCAGTTTTCGGATCGAGTAAAGGTCCTGGGTCTAACAATAGATAAGAACATTAACTTTAAGCCTCATCTGGATAATGTTTGCCGCAAGGCCATAAACATATACAAAATGGTCTCTAGAGCAGCAAGGGCTCACTGGGGACTAAACTCTGAGATAATAAGGACAATTTATCTGGCCGTAGTTGAGCCGACTATACTTACGCTGCTAGCTGTTGGGCAGATACAACGGAAAAAAATATATTGAGCGAATGCTTAACAGGATGACCCAGTTTTCGCCATACACGAATCTGCAAAGGGCACAGAACCAATTCTCATTTCTAGCACACTACTATCGCAAATAATACGTTAGCACTAAGGGCCAAGAATGCTAGTATTTATGAAATCAATGAGGCAAACCTATTGAACACCTGCCAGATAGGCAATTGGAAAAAGAGTGAGTCCCACAACCTTCCTCATCCTCTGAAAGAACAGAGCGAAATTCGAACTCATTAGCAACCAGAACGAAATCGACGAAATTAGTAACAACTGGCCAAAAATATTCACCGATGGCAGCAAGATTGAGAATAAAGTAGGTGCTGCTGTATCAGTCTGGCAAAACGGGCTGAAACAAACAACAACCCTTCAGACTGGAAAACTATTGTAGTGTCTTTCAGGCGGAAATGATGGCAATTCTGAGAGCCGTAAAATATGTAGCTGACAAAAACTATCAAAGAGTAACATACTAAGTGACTCAAGATCAGCAATTCAAACTATTTGTGATCCTTCTTCTCTGAATCCATCGCAGCTGAAATCCGAGAAATAATAATGTCTATGGAATACAACAAAGCAAAAATAATGCTATATTGGATAAAAGGCACACAATGGAATTCAAGGCAATGAGAGAGCGGATGAATTAGCCACGAGCTGCTACTAAAACAAACAAAGACCAGTATATGACAAAGTTCCACTGTCCTATGCAAAGCGCCTCATCAGAGACTCCACTCTGCAAGTCTGGCAGATAGAATCCCCTACTAGTAATCTAACGAAGACCTTTTCCCGACATAGTTATAGCATATAAAATAATAAAAATATAAAAATGACAAATTTAACTACCCAACTGTTCACCGGTCACGGTGGAAATAAAAGCATATTTATACAAGTACAATCTTGTCATCCCCAGGCTGCATTGTGATGAAAACTTAGAACAAACCGTAGAGCATTTACTAATTGACTGCCTTTAGCAAAACCAGGTTTGAGTGCGAATGCAGTATGGGAGTGACAATCAAGAAAGATAACTTAAGTATTATAATGCAGGACAACAATTGCCGAACTATTTTCATGGAATTTGCATTTACTGTACTGAGAATTATAAGCAAAGAAAATGGTAGTAAACATATAGATTAAATGTAAGAAATAATGTATTGTATAATATAGATAGAAAAAAAAAAAATAAAAAAAAAAAAAAATAAATGTGCAATAAATAAATGATATGTTAATAATAATAAAAAAAAAACCATACACGCACATTAAGCATAGCAAAAGAAAGAAAATGTGAGAAGGGAAAAAAAAAGAGGAAACAAAAACAAAAAGGAAAAAAAAAAAAAAAAAAAAAAAAAAAACCAAAAGAAGAAAGTACATTAAATATATATATTTAATATTAACATTCAAGTAATTTTAAAGATGTATTCTATAATCCTATAATAATAAGTTTCGCATGCATATCAAGTTTATGTCGTAAATAAGAAATAGTAAATAAGATATGAGTAATGTAAAGTGTTAGTAGTGAGCATTTAGTATGAGTATTAGTAATTTGAGTATCAGTATAAGTAATGAAGCAATAGAGTATTGGAAATAAGTATAAGTAGACAGTCCACAAAGCGGAATAAAGTAATAATAATAAAAAAAAAAAAAAAAAAAAAAAACTTTGATAATAGTTGTAAAGATTATAATAAGTTAAGCATAAGCGAAAGGCACTGCAGTAAAGTAGTGATAAGAGTAATAAGAAAAAAAAAAAAAAACCTAACCTAACCTAACCTAACCTTTTTTTTTTTTCGGGGAAACTCATGGACTACCTCCGCCTGGGGAAAGGCGGAGGGCGTGCCGGACTCTTACCGGCTAAAACCACCCAGTGTCTCCTCGCACGTGCAAGGCAGGAATCCAACTTCTGCAGCCCCACACTAGTGCTGGCCTGGTCTGTCCGGGCCTCGTCTCCTGCACGGGTAGTGAGGTGTCGACTACCCCGTGCATCGCCTCAGAGGCGCGCCGACACCGCTCGCGCCTCCACCTCGGGTCCATCGAAGAGGGGGGACTTCCAAATCCCTCGCCCCTGACCCATTCATGGGGCCGGAAGAGCGCTTAGTAGCGCCCGCTTTCCGGCCCCAGCGGCGAATCTGGTCTTTGGCCCGCCGCCAACCAAGTTTCGGCCGCGGAGGGTAGGGGAGCGCCTCGCAATACCGACACTCCTCCCCGCGGCCCCACCACCACCGCATCAACGGTGCGGCCCCGTCTGAGTCGCGGAGGATAGGCGAGTGGCGCATCGCCATACCAACACCTCTTCTTCTCCGCGACTCCACCTCAGCTGCAGCGGTAAAGGAGCGGACCAACCCTCCCGCAGCAGCCCACCGACACATCCGCGGGCTCGCCGAGCCCACACGGAGTGGCCACCCGGCCGGCCCACACCCGGGCCAGCTGGGGTTCCTCTTGTTCACCGCGGGTGACAAGCCACGGCTACTAAGCCCCCCCGCCACGACAAGGCGGGAACCCGTTCGGGGGGGAACCTAACCTAACCTAACCTAACCGGAGTCCGGTGTCAACTGCCGTCCCGAACGCCACGTTTCTGTGTTGCTCCGTGATTTAAAATCGTAAAAATAGGATTTTCGCAAGCTATTTTTGCGTGCGATATACCAAAAGTTGCGCTTTGACTCGCGGTTTAAAGTAGTGAAAACCGCAAGAAAATTGGAATTTCGTGAAAAAGTTACAGTGAAAAAAGTGATTTTCAAAAATTTTGAAATTTTCAAAGTGAAACGCTGGATGATTAAGCGCTTTTACCTATATTTTTTAAAGTGTGGCCTTGGACCTATTGGCGGCTTCTACACATGTGCAAAAATTGGTAATTCTCGGAGCCATAGTCTTCGAGAAAAACGCAAAAAAACAAGTGCCACGTGGGCACGTGTTTTTTGAAGCAGAGGCGTGCGGCTGTTTTTGAAGTCGCATGCTGGTAGTACGCGCGGAGTGCAGCCGGGAGCAAGTTATAGAACTAATCTAAGTTAAGTGGTTGAAGAGAAATTAAACTTTTAAAATTTGGCAAAATTTAATATTTAAATAACTCAGAAACCAAAGTGAATACCCCCAATTATTAATTTAAAATATAGTTAAGAATAATATAAAGAACATATGTGTAAAATTTTAGATTTTTCTTGTGAGTAGTTTTTTAGTTAGAAAATTTTCAAATAATTAGTTAACACGTGTTACCCTTACGTTAGGTGTTAGCTAATTATAAAATATATATTTAATAAAGGGTATTGATATTAGCATATGAAAATTTTATAGAATTTTAATAGTTAAATTTAGTTGTAAAGTCAAATTTTCCAAAAATTTATAATATATTATGAAAAATTTAATTATAGGGGCTTAAAAGCCAAAATACTTAGATAGGTGTAAGCTCGACACCGAGACCAATTAAATAAGTAAACAGGCCAAATCGGTTAAGGGACGGCCGAAATAGCATTATACTGTCTGGACCGGCGGCCATTTTTAAAACTTTAAAAATCTAATAACTCTGTTTGTAGAAGTCGTAGTGAGTTGCGGTTTTGGACTGTACTATTACTGGATCGACCTCTAACCACCTACAAGGATTCAGGCCTTTTTGAGGTCTAGTTTTTCAGGGTCCTGAAATCGATCCTGTCAGGAAGACTGGAAGAAACGTAGTAGTATAGTCAAAACGCTAGTCTCCTGCGACTTCTGGAAGCAGAGTTACTGGCAGTCAAACATCATCTTTGACATTTCGGCAGCCATCTTGGATAAATGAAATAGGTCATATCTGCCGAACTAGGAGTCGTAGAAGGCTGGGATTTCGACCCTAGACGTCAGCAAGTGGTGCCGGAATAGACAACCAAGTTTTCAGGAATTTCAGAGCCTAAAAATTTTAAGTCCTGAAAACTACATCACGTTATAGCCCTGGACGGGCCCATCAAACCGAGCCCACGCGCGGAGCTGTAGGCCCATCCGTTCAGGAGTTACAGCGCTTTAACCGTAAGTTTGGCGGCCATCTTGCTTTGAAACCATAAATTGAAAGCGCTGTAACTTGGGAACCTTCTGAGCTAGGTATACCGCGTTTGGGTTCCTTGAATAGGGCTCGGGGAGCGCTTTTAGCTGGTCCTTAGAAAGAGACTCTACGTAGAGCCTATAACTTGTTATTCTGTAAGTCTCTTCTTAATGAATATTTTTATGAAATTTTTTAAATAGGAATCCTTGTTTTTATTAGATATTTAATTCTCAATGTATATATTATAGAGTAAGACAAATTACACGTATCTACATAGAGTACAGTATATTAACAGAACTATATTAACGTAATTTAATCAAAAAGTTTATAATATAGGAATTGGAATAGTGTTTTCAGACTGACTCTAGATAGAGTCATATTGATATAGATATATATAGGCTAAATTAATTTTACTTTTAAGAAATTACGGACATATATGTACATATATAAATATTGACTGAAAACAAGAGTGACAATATCAAACAAAGGTAGAGTCACGACTCTACATATAACCAAAAAAATTTCCTTAGAAATTGGAGACGGGGTATTTGTCGTTCTTTTTAATTAGGAAACGTAATTTTACTGCAACCTTGTCAATTAAAATTTTAAAACTTATACAAACTTTAAGAATCTTTTAATTAATTGACATATACTTGATATTTATTGTTTTATTGTTGTTGACTGTTGAAACTAACGCGTTCCCTGACAGAATGTTTGGCCTCCACTCCCACAAAACGGACCGAGGATAGTGCGAAGGACAAAAGTCCTCAGGGTTCACCAAACAGGATAGAGAAGGCAGGGCCTTCTACTAAAAGGACAACAACACAGGCCCCAGTGTGAGAAAAGCATCGGTGAATGGGAAACAGGCAAGACAGACACGGAAGCTGTAAACAGCTTTCCCCAAAAAATGTAGCCCATTGGTTAGACAGAAACAAAAATTATTCCATCCCAGGAAGCAAGAGGAACAGCTCGTAAAATAGTAGCTGAGAGGCAGAACAGCTCTCCAAAATCGAAACAACAAAATATGTGGATCGCCTGACAGAAGCTCGAGCCTGTTTGCAAAAGGCCAAACTACATCTTAGCAACTCTCGAAACCTGAGGACCGAGATAAAATTGGAGGTCACTCAGGCAATAGAGAGACTCTACCAATTGGTGAAAGAAGCAGAAACAGGTAAGAATATAGACAAAGAGGAAAAATATAAAGACCAGGAAAAGGAAGAGGAGAAACTGAAAAATGAAAATAAGAAAAGAAAGGAAGAAGAACAAAACCTAATAAAGAAATTGGATGAACACGGAAAACTTATAGAGGAGAGCAGAAGAGAGATGGAAAAATTAAGAGCAGAATTTAAAAAACAAGAAATTAAGGAAGATAGAGTGACTTATGCGAGTGTAGTGACTGGGACACAAAGGGGTCCACCTTCGGAAAAAACGGCTATGCATTCGGTGATAATTACATCCACTGATGAAAAAGAAACAGGAGACGAAGTGATGGATAAGATTAGGAAAGCAATAAATGCTAAAGAGGAAGGATTAAAATAGACAAGATTAGGAAGGCAAGGTAGAAAGGTAATAGTGGGATGTCGAGACGGAAAAGAAATAAGTAGAGTCAAGGAAAGACTAAAGATGCAGAGGAAAGACCTAAATGTAGACGATATACAAAATAAGGACCCACTTATAATCCTGAGGATGTCCTACAGTACAACACAGATGAGGAAATTCAAAAGCAATAAGAATGCAAAATAAACATCTTTAAAGACGTATTCAAAGATGACAGAATGGAGGTCAAGTACAGAAAAAAGACCAGGAACCCACACACATCCCACGTGGTTGTTAGAGTCTCACCCCAAATATGGAACCGACTTATAGAAGCTGGAGTAATCCATATCGACCTTCAACGAATCAGAGTAATGGATCAGTCCCCTCTTGTTCAATGTTCGAGATGTTTAGGGTATGGACATAGCAAACGAACATGTAGCGAGACGAGTGATGTCTGTTGTCACTGTAGAGGACCACATCTAAAATCTGAATGAGCGGAATGGCTATCTGGAGGACCGCCAATATGTAAAAACTGTGACAAGGCAAATCTCGACAAAAAAGAGCATAATGCTTTCAGTATAGACTGTCCGATAAGGAGGAAATGGGAAGCCCTGGCAAGGTCCACAGTAGCATACTGCTAAGGTTGTCCCGGGGTCGAACATTGAACAAAACGCCGAAAACCACCGATATCATGTATTCCAGGCGAACCTACAAAGATGTGAGCTGGCCACGGCCGAACTAATTACAGAGGCGGCAAAGAGGAGGATATCCTTTGCCATGGTACAGGAGCCTTACATTGGACGAATTGGTCAGATGAAATACTACTCGGGGACGAGAATAGTACAATGCAGCAGAAGCCTGAATACTGAAAAGGTTATAAAGGCGGCTATTGTACTATTCGACGACACCATTGACATGACCCCACCCCAGTCTAACAACAGAGAACATTGCAGTCGCAAAACTCAGAACAGGGCTTGGCAGCTTGAGGGTGTCCGTCTACCTAGGGATAAACCAATCGAACCATATTTGAAGATCATTGGAGCGGCCGTGGAAAGCATAGGACAAGGAACGATACTGGTGGTGACGTTAACGCGTGGAACACCTGGTGGGAAGTCGGAACAGACATTAGAGGATGGAGCTTGCGCAAAGCTTGACGAACTGGAACTACACACTCTGAACAGGGAACTGAGCCTACATTTGATATTATTAGAGGTGGAAAAGATTCTCGAGCTGTGTAGACATTACTACTCGACTAGCCTGCTCGGAAAGATGGATAACTGGAGACTATCCGAAGAAATAACTAGTTCAGACCACAGGGCAACTCCTATTCGATATAAAATTGAAAATCAATAGGCACAGATATAAAAGAACGACTAGAAATACAACACGAAGAAGGCAAATTGGAGCAAGTTTCGTGAGAAACTTGCCCAGATTTGGGATGACAAAAGGCTAGATAAAGCAGCAATTGATGGACTAACAACTACGGAAGACCAGCGAAACAACGAAAACCTTTTTCCCAAATATCACAATAGCCTATAAAATATTAAAGAACATTAAGATAACTAATATTATAACTCAGTTATTTACAGGACATGGCAACAGCCTATCTTTTAGATTCAAGCTGTCATCATCCCCATACTGCACATGCGACGGCAGCGCTCAACAGACTATAGAACACATCATTATAGACTGTCCGCGTTTTTGTACGAAAAGATACGATTGTGAGTGCAGTATGGGAATGACCATTTCTAAACAGAATCTCTGTACAATTATGGGGGACAAAGATTGCAGATCAAACTTTTTAAATTTCGCCCTCTTAGTATTAAAAACTATAAATAAGGAAAATGGAAGCACCATAATAGACTAGAATTAGAGTACATAGCCAAACTTATAGTTTATAAAGCCAGAAATTAATAAGATTGTAATTTCAGTGTATTTTCAGTTAATTTCTAATGTATATGTGTATGTGTGTATATATATACATACATGTATATATATGTATACAGGCCAGGATAGTAACAAACTGTAAATAAATTGTAACATATAGATATACAATGCAAAATATAGATTTTTCAAAATTGTTGTAATACTATTGTAAATTATTGTAATACTATTGTAACAATAAACTTATGATAAACTTAAGACAAGCTACCATTACTACAAGATTGTATACATGTTCACAAAGCAATGTATAAGAAGTAGTTTATATTATGATTATTGTAAAAGGCTGCAGTACGGAACCATCATTAAAAAAAAAAAAAACCCAGATCAAAATAAATATAAGGAAAAGTAATGAAAAAAGGTACTGCAGAATAGTAGTAGTAAGACTAGTTAAAAAAAAAAAAAAAAAACCTAACCCAACTAACCTAACCTAACCTAACCTAACCTAACCTAACCCAACTCTAACCCAACCTAACCTCCAACCTAACCCAACCTAACCTAACCTAACCCAACTAACCTAACCTAACCTAACCTAACCTAATCCAATTTAACCTAACCTAACCTAACCTAACCTAACCTAACTTCCAACCAACCTAACCCAAAAACAACTACTAGCGAAAAGTTGCCGCAGCCATCATCTCAGCCTGCAACAGAAAACGCTCTGTGGACTCTGCCGACGGACACACACACCACTAGAAAAAGGCTTCTTCGCACACCGCCACCCTACGAACCAAAATGTCGCAAAACTCAGCAAAAGCGACAGCTCGATTCAGTCCTCCATTTGTGACCCGGCGGAGGTGGCTTTCGACAAAGTATTAACTGGAAGCAGAAATTCCCCTTCCAATCCTATCGGACGATGAATTGTCGATCACATCTGCGCCGGAATCACCATTATCAGGCACCGGAAAAATGAGCCAGCCTGCTCATTAACTCCAACAGGCGTCTGGGGTGGAAATGGATATGGCGACAAAAGAAGCGAACGAAATGCTTCTGAGAGGAAAGGAGGCATTAGAAATGGCGGGGAATATGAAGAGGAATGCAAACAAACAGCTTTAGAAAGTCTGCAGTCCCTCTACGAGATGGTCTTGGCATTGTCCGATTCCAGATCTGAACATAGCACAATCTGGAAAGAACGCTCACGCAATGCTCATGAGCTAATGCGAGTGAGGGCAGGCATAATAGCTTATCACTCAGCTTATGAAAGGAATGGCATCCGAGATAAGCCCAGCCAGGACTGATATAAAGAATACCTCCAGGAATCTAAGGCGATAGGGGCTGGCTAGACTTTGAAACAAGAGCCTTTCCGTAGAACATCAAATACTTAGGGCTGTAACGGTTTAGATAAACGCATAGGGTAATCCAAAATAACCTGACTCATCAGAAGCAGGGAGGTGCGGAGAACATCTTACCTCATAAGAGTGGATCTCACTGGAGTAAAATCCAGTGTGGAAACACTCAGACTGCAATTGGATGACATGCGCCGAATTATCGAAAAATCCGATAACAATACCAAGGAGGTTCTGGAGACTGGCCAGAAAACTTTGTTACGCCTTGAATCGCCGCCATCCTGCCCTCACAGGAAATAAATAAAAGTTGGAGCAGGAGCTAGACGGAATGAAGAGGTCGCTGAAGAGCTACATGAAAACATCAGATCTGGACTCTCAGTCTTATCTTCGGCGGACTCTGACAAAACATTCCATACTAGCATCAGAGAACAGCTTCAACCCATTGAAGAACATTTAGGTGTTATGTCATCTGAGCTGAGGACGATGAGGGAACAGAAGAAACGGGCCCCATCACCTACAGCCCCGAGTCTAGCAACGGAGCTTGCACAAGCTGGTGAAGCAGCAACAAAACCAAAAAGGACATACGATGGCTGCACAAGCCCCTTCCTAAAAATCATACTCTCATAATCACATCAACTGATTCGAAAAACACAGCTGACAACATCATTGAGAGAATCAGGGAGGCCCTAGATACTAAAAAGACTGGAGCCAAAGTGGATAGGGTAAGGAAGGCGAAAAACCAAAAAGTCGTCCTCAGTTGTAACACCAAGGAGGATCTTAACCTTGTCCAAAACAGGGTTAAGACAAACAAAAATTTAAAAGTAGAGGTTGCCAGAACAAACAATCCCTTGGCGATGATCAGAGACGTGCTATCGTATCACACCGACGTCGAAATTGTAGAAAATATACTGGCGCAGAATAAACACCTTCTGCATGACGTCGATGAGAAGGAACGAACAATCAGAGTTCGATACAGGAAAAAGGCGAGGAATCCACATGAGTGCCATCCTGTACTCGAGCTCTCTCCTAAGTGCACAGGCTTTATCGATGCGGGCAAATTTACATTGGCCTCAAAGGAGACCAATAACGGACCACTCTCCTAGTGCAATGCACTAAATGTCTCGGTTTTGGCCACACAAGGGCAGTGTGCCACGAGGAGGAACTCTGCAGTCATTGCGGAGAGACCCTCATGGGACAAATGCCCGATCAGACTGGAGGAGATCCCCAAGATGTAAAATTGCCTAAAAGCGCACGGTGCCGATACGGACCTGGCACACTTTTTAGCTTTGATTGCCGGAAAAGCAGAAGTGGGATGCCATGCACGATCTCGCATAACATATTGCTAAGGGCAGCCAAAATAACACCAACTCAAACATTAGTAGGTCAGATATACACCTTAATATCATTCAGGCGAACTTGCAACGCTCTAGAGTAGCAACGGCGGAACTACTTCAGGTTGCAGCGGATAAAGAGTGTCGATCGCCATGGTACAGGAACCTATGTGGAAAAATGGCGTTATTAAGGAACATCCTGGCACACGAGTAATTCAATGCAGCCTGAATAGACAAAAACCAGTGAAGGCCGCAGTGCTTGTCTTCGGGGATCAGCTGGAGATCATTCATGATCCAGCTGGTTACCGAAACAAAGCAGTGGTAGTTCTGATCGCAGGAAACCTAAAATTAGGAGTCGTCAGTCTACCTCGAGGGGAGCAAGACATCAATCCTACCTTAGACGAATCCAAGCAGCATGTGCAAAACTTCACACAAAACAACATCATAGTGGCTGGAGACGTAAATGCTTGGAGTCAATGGTGGGAAGCAACACTGAAGATGAAAGAGGCGCGGCATATAACACCTTCCTCAATGAAATGGATCTCCATATCCTCAACACGGGTGACATACCCACAGAAGACCTACAGAAGGGGAGAATCTGCTCGAGCATAGTAGACGTCACTGCAGTCCGTCACTTCTCGGCAATGTGGAGGACTGGAGGTGGAGAGTCTAATACATCAGACCACAATGCCATAACATTTACATTGCGCACCAAAACGGCCTTAAGACAATTACCCTGCACAACACGCAAATACAACACCAGGAAGGCAAAATGGTCAGACTTCTCATCACGCTTCAGATCCTATTAGAAGAAGAGCCATAACTCCCATTAATCGAGGGGGTGAAAACCCACGAGGAACTAGAATCCATCACAATAGCCTACACAAAAGTAATTCAGGAATCTTGCGACGAGACTATTCCGAAAGTGGGCATGAGGAGGGTGAATGCAACGCCTCCATGGTGGTCAAAAACCCTCAACCAACTCAAAAAAGAAGTTCTAAGGAAAAAAAGACGTATAAGAAATGCGGCACCAAGTCGAAGACAACATGTCATAGATGACTACATAAACTGTAAGAAACAGTACACCACAAAAGTTGAGGAGGCGCAAACCGAAAGCTGGAAAGAATTCTGTACGACACAGGAGAAGGAGAGCATGTGGGATAAAAGGGAGTTATCCGAAAATCCTCGAGAAGATATGAGGACATGCTCCTAAGAAACATCCAGGGTGAAACCCTGACATCCGAAGAGTCAGCAGAACTCTTGGCCCAAACATTTTACCCTGACGACTGTGTGGTAACAGATCAGCCGTACCACACAAAGTACGAGGCTGACGGACTTCAACAAAGACCTAGGTTTGTCAGAAGATGATCCACCTTTTACAGAAGCGGAGCTTGATTCAGTGTTACAAACACTTAACCCAAAAAAAGCCCCTAGACCAGATGGGCTAACATCTGACATCTGCTCCGCCGCAATTCACTGCAACAGGAAGGTATTCCTAGCGATAGCCAACATGTGCTTGAAAATGCCATACTTTCCCAAGCAGTGGAAAACTGCACACGTGGTCATCATTCGTAAGCCAGGGAAGGATGACTGCACTCATCCAAAGTCATACCGACCCATAGGTCTCCTGTCAGTACTCGGAAAATAGTCGAGAAATGATGGTGGGCGAATCCAGTGGCACGTCCTCCCAACTCTCAACAAAACCAGTATGGCTTCATGCCCCAACGTGGTACTGAGGACGCCCTCTATGATCTATTGGAACATATTAAAACGAAGTGAGGAATAAAAGATCGTCCTCGTTATTTCACTAGATATAGAGGGAGCTTTCGACAACGCTTGGTGGCATTGAAACTGCAACTAGCCAAGAAAATGTCCCAAAACCTCTACGATATGGTTAGCTCTTACCTTCAAGACCGAAAAATCACAGTCAACTACGCCAGAGCAACCAGTGAGAAGGAACTACAAGGGCTGTGTTCAAGGATCTATTGGTGGACCAACCTTTGGAATGTTATCCTAGACTCACTGCTGCACAAACTTACGCACGAAGGGGTATACTGTCAGGCATTTGCGGATGACGTTGTCTTGGTGTTCTCAGGCCACTCAACGAGTGCCCTGGAGCAACAAGCCAACGGCACTTTAAACAGTAACGAAATGGAATCAAGAACAAGTTAAAGTTTGCAGCACAAAACAAATGCAATGCTCATAACGAAGAAACTTAAATTCGCTCCCTAACCCATATGTCTGGCAGCAGAGTGAAACTCGTAGAAATTAAAGTACTCGGTCTCATCATCGACCGTGGACTCACCTTTAAACCGCATGTAGCAGCCGCATGCAAAAAAGCGACTGACATATACAAGCAACTTGCATGCGCGGCCAAGGTGACCTGGGGTCTCAATGGTGAGATTGTAAGGACAATATACGTTGCAGTCGTCGAACCTATAGTGATGTACGCTTCGAGCGCGTGGTCCTCAGCAACAGAACTACAGATGATTAAAGACCAACTTAACACGTTGCAAAGGGGCTTCGCGCAGAAGATCTGTAAAGCGTACCGCACGGTATCGCTCACTTCCGCACTAGCCATCTCGGGTCTGCTTCCGCTAGACCTGAGAATACAAGAAGCGTCTAGCCTGTACAAGACCAAGAAACAAGTCTCGCTGGATTACTTACCACCAGGAAGAGAGCTTGAAAATCGTGTAAATCACTTGGACCAACCTCATCCCTCTAAACTCATCAAATTGGATTATGAGTTACTGGAAAATGGAAAAACAAACCTCCACCAACTAACCGGCCCTCACATATACACTGATGGAAGCAAGATAGAAGGGAGGGTCGGAGCAGCCTTTATGGTGGGAAGATGGCAGGAGACCAGTAGTTCCACCTTTGACTGGATTCATCCTGCACAGTTTTCCAGTCCGAGCTCTACGCCTTGCTTAGGGCAAGCAAGCTAGCAGAATCAAGGACAGAATCTGTTATTAACATAATGAGCGACTCAAGATCTTCGCTCGAACTGCTGGCGAACCTAAAGCAAGCCATCCCTATCAAAGCCATACAGAAAGCATAGGAAGATGAGAAAAGAGGAAGAAAATAAGACTGTTCTGGTTGAGGGCCCATGTAGGCACGTCCGAAATGAGAGAGCCGACAGGCTTGCCAAGGAGGCGGCACTCCGGGAAACAGCCACTCTAGACTATGACAAAATCCCCATGTCCTATGTTAAAAAGAAAATCAGAGAGGAAACTGTTCGGATCTGGCAGGACAGATACGAGACCTCCAACACTGGGCATGTCACCAAAACATTCCTTCCGGATATTGCAAAAGCATACCGGATAGTGAGAAAGACCAAGTTGACACCCACGCAGGTACAAGTGTTAACAGGACATGGTGGAATTGCGGAGTACTTGCACCGCTTTAAGTTAAAAGACACTCCAGGGTGCGAGTGCGACCCGAATGTTAGTGAGTCAGTGTGGCATGTGATTCTTGAGTGTCCCATATCAAGCGGCACGTCTGGACCTCGAGTTCCGGATAAACGCCAATCTTAAAAATCTGACCTACATAAAATCATCGAAGACGATGACAAAAGGCACAAATTCTGACATTCGTTGAGTCCATCTTCCGCGCAGCTGCGAAGCGCAACGCCACAAACAATCCATCCGTCAAACAGCAGCAAACTGGCAGAATCTGCAGAAGTTTGCATAAAAGAAAACATCCCAGCCAATAAAGCAGTACATCAGCTAATTGCATGCGCTGAAAGAGGCAATCCAGGCCTGAGAATTCGAGGTAGCTCTCTTCATGGATAACAACACAGAGCGTTTCGGGTTAAGCTTTTGCTCAACAGTGGGCCGAAACTATGTCAAAATCTCTCCTGGTCTCGCAAACACTAAACGGCAGTACCTTCAAAACAGGCATGAAGCGCAAAACATACGATGCGCTAATTGAGATAGAAGTCGCCAAGCAACGATGTCGAATAGTAAGGTCGAAAACAAAACGATCTTGCTGTTCACATGGAGCGAAGAAAACTCCATTCGCCCAGCATGCTCACTGCTAACAAGACTCGGCGAGGTAGAAACAGTGGACATACCCCGCATCATAAGTGTGGATGCCATGGTGGTCCTATATGAGAAAGGTGAAGTCGTAGACCACATTGGTTGCATACAAGCCTCAAATAAACATGAGATAGTCGTGTATGAGGACAGGGTGAAAACCTGAGCTTCTCAAACATCGCGACTCGACTATGGCAACTCAACACTAACAGCAAATCCAGAAACACTAGTGGCTCAGAACGCCTGCAACTGAAGACGGCCAAAGAAAGGCCGCAGCCAGGAAAAATTACCAAAGTTCTGAGTCTCAAAGCGGGGGTTAGTGCATTAATAATACACCATCAGTGCAGCGGCCCAGAGCATTCCAGGAAAAGCAATGCGAAAGTTGAAAAGATAAGGCAAGCCGAAAACCTAATAAGAGAGCCTCCGAGGTTCTCAAGAAATCCCAACCCACCACACTAGACCCTATTCAGGACGAGCCAGCCAAAAACTTCTACCGGCGACTGGGCCTAAGGACCACATAATCAACGCGTTCCTAGAGTTCAAAGCCCTCACAAAAGCAACTCTTGAGGTGAACCAAATTACCTGTAGGAATATCTTACAAAGTTTCCAACTCGGAAGTCATGAGTTTCTTGGGGTGCAGCTCGAGGCAGAAGCCGCAATTTATGACAACAAAACATCTACAGTCATAAGAGGTAAAATGGGTCATCACATGGCGGCTTATAGCGGGTCAGCGGGCTTCGTATCCTTGGATGAGGAGGAGACAGAACGAAAGGGGAGAGTAGTATTCAAAACCCCCCCTAACGACCCTATCGTTGTCACCGCCCGTTGCACCAGGGTGATGCTAGAAGACAGGATCCTGAAAATGGCGGAAGCCATCTCGGGAACCTGTGAAATGGGAGATCCTTGGGAAAGCTGGACGGTGCCGACAATAAATTGGGTCAATGGGTCAGGATGTGGGAAAACAACTTGGGTTATAAACCAATTCGATGCGGAGAATGATTTGATTGTCACTACAACAACAGAAGCAGCTAAAGACCTCAGGGGAAAATTAACCAACCGCATAGGCAATGACGCAAAAACAAAAGTGCGCACTATGGCCTCAATTTTAGTAAATGGTATGAGAAGCCAAACCAGAAGATGCACTCGACTTTTAGTCGACAAGCTCTCATGAACCATTTCATAATAGTAATAATGCGACTGAGTGGAGCGGAAAAAATACTGCTCATCGGTGACATCAATCAACTTCCATATATCGACAGGGAAAACCTCTTCGCGATGCAATATACTCGCCCAAGCCTCGTGACCACAATCAGCCAAGAACTCCTGTGTACGCACCGAAATCCTATGGATGTGGCATATGCCCTCAATGAAATCTACAATGGCATATATTCATCCAGATCTCAGGTGCACTCACTGGAAAGGAAAAGGTACACGGAGTCGTTATACCAGGTACCCTACCCAACACTTTATATCTTGTATATACAAGCAGAAAAGGTCCCTTACCAGCCAGGATATGGTTCGGGTCCTGGGTCGCGAATTTAACCGTACATGAGGCCCAAGGCCTCACATTGAGACAGTGGTCATAATGGGGACAACAACAGAGCATAAAAATTTATGACAGTCCAACACGCAGTGGCAGTGTCCAGGCACACAGTCTCCTGTGTATATTACACGGACGATTGCGACGATGCGACTGGAAGGCTGATTAAGAGCGCAATGGCTGCGACAACAAAAAGGATTAGAGAATATAACTTAAAAATGGCATTACGAAGCAGAGACGCAGCTGTCGTGGAGCCCTGACAACGAATCAACACAGCTGAAGACGGAGCGGCCTCCACGATAACCAAAAAAAAAATGTATATATTATAAAAATATAGTATGATAAGTTAATACAGCATGTTAGGAACTAGATCTAAGTTAAAAGTACACTAGAAATAATAGAAATAATGGCGTATCTGTAATAATAATTATAACAAAAAAAAAAAATGTAATAATAATAATAATAAAAAAAACAGTAACAAATATATATATATATATATATATATATATATATATATATATATATATATATATATATATATATATATATATATATAATATATATAAAAAATGTAAAATAATAAAAAAGATAAAAAAAATATAAAAAATGTATGATAAGGTAATACAGCGAAAAAAAAAAATGTGAACTCACTGGCTTAGCGTGAATTTACTAATACTAGTAGTGTAAGGAGTACAATGTAAAATGCAAAAGTTAATAAAGAAAATAAACCGAAAAAGGTACGGACCTCGAGTCTGTAGTGCAAATATTTAAAAAAAAAAAAAAAAACCTAACTAACCTAACTTACCTTCTAACCTAACCGGAGTCCGGTGTCAACTGCCGTCCCGAACGCCACGTTTCTGTGTTGCTCCGTGATTTAAAATCGTAAAAATAGGATTTTCGCAAGCTATTTTCGCGTGCGATATACCAAAAGTTGCGCTTTGACTCGCGGTTTAAAGTAGTGAAAACCGCAAGAAAATTGGAGTTTTCGTGAAAATGTTACAGTGAAAAAAGTGATTTTCAAAAATTTTGAAATTTTCAAAGTGAAACGCTGGATGATTAAGCGCTTTTACCTATATTTTTTAAAGTGTGGCCTTGGACCTATTGGCGGCTTCTACACATGTGCAAAAATTGGTAATTCTCGGAGCCATAGTCTTCGAGAAAAACGCAAAAAAACAAGTGCCACGTGGGCACGTGTTTTTTGAAGCAGAGGCGTGCGGCTGTTTTTGAAGTCGCATTCTGGTAGTACGCGCGGTGCAGCCGGAGCAAGTTATAGAACTAATCTAAGTTAAGTGGTTGAAGAGAAATTAAACTTTTAAAATATGGCAAAATTTAATATTTAAATAACTCAGAAACCAAAGTGAATACCCCCAATTATTAATTTAAAATATAGTTAAGAATAATATAAAGAACATATGTGTAAAATTTTAGATTTTTCTTGTGAGTAGTTTTTTAGTTAGAAAATTTTCAAATAATTAGTTAACACGTGTTACCCTTACGTTAGGTGTTAGCTAATTATAAAATATATATTTAATAAAAGGGTATTGATATTAGCATATGAAAATTTTTATAGAATTTTAATAGTTAAATTTAGTTGTAAAAGTCAAATTTTCCAAAAAATTTATAATATATTGTGAAAAATTTAATTATAGGGGGCTTAAAAAGCCAAAATACTTAGATAGGTGTAAGCTCGACACCGAGACCAATTAAATAAGCCCAAACACGGGCCAAATCGGTTAAGGGACGGCCGAAATAGCATTATACTGTCTGGACCGGCGGCCATTTTTAAAACTTTAAAAATCTAATAACTCTGTTTGTAGAAGTCGTAGTGAGTTGCGGTTTTGGACTGTACTATTACTGGATCGACCTCTAACCACCTACAAGGATTCAGGCCTTTTTGAGGTCTAGTTTTTCAGGGTCCTGAAATCGATCCTGTCAGGAAGACTGGAAGAAACGTAGTAGTATAGTCAAAACGCTAGTCTCCTGCGACTTCTGGAAGCAGAGTTACTGGCAGTCAAACATCATCTTTGACATTTCGGCAGCCATCTTGGATAACTGAAATAGGTCATATCTGCCGAACTAGGAGTCGTAGAAGGCTGGGATTTCGACCCTAGACGTCAGCAAGTGGTGCCGGAATAGACAACCAAGTTTTCAGGAAATTTCAGAGCCTAAAATTTTAAGTCCTGAAAACTACATCACGTTATAGCCTGGACGGGCCCATCAAACGAGCCCACGCGCGGGCTGTAGGCCCATCCGTTCAGGAGTTACAGCGCTTTAACCGTAAGTTTGGCGGCCATCTTGCTTTGAAACCATAAATTGGCGCTGTAACTTGAACCTTCTGAGCTAGGTATACCGCGTTTGGGTTCCTTGAATAGGGCTCGGGGCGCTTTTAGCTGGTCCTTAGAAAGAGACTCTACAAGCCTATAACTTGTTATTCTGTAAGTCTCTTCAATGAATATTTTTATGAAATTTTTTAAATAGGAATCCTTGTTTTATTAGATATTTAATTCTCAATGTATATATTATAGAGTAAACAATTACACGTATCTACATAGAGTACAGTATATTAACAGAACTATATTAACGTAATTTAATCAAAAAGTTTATAATATAGGAATTGGAATAGTGTTTTCAGACTGACTCTAGATAGAGTCATATTGATATAGATATATATAGGCTAAATTAATTTTACTTTTAAGAAATTACGGACATATATGTACATATATAAATATTGACTGAAAACAAGAGTGACAATATCAAACAAAGGTAGAGTCACGACTCTACATATAACCAAAAAAATTTCCTTAGAAATTGGAGACGGGGTATTTGTCGTTCTTTTTAATTAGGAAACGTAATTTTACTGCAACCTTGTCAATTAAAAATTTTTAAAACTTATACAAACCTTTAAGAATCTTTTAATTAATTGACATATATACTTGATATTTATTGTTTTATTGTTGTTGACTGTTGAAACCTAACGCGTTCCCCTGACAGAATGTTTGGCCTCCGCACTCCCACAAAACGGACCGAGGATAGTGCGAAGGACAAAAGTCCCCAGGGTTCACCAAACGGGATAGAGAAGGCAGGGCCTTCTACTAAAAAGGACCCAATAACACAGGCCCCAGTGTGACATCGGTGAGATGGAACAGGCAAGGTGAACGGAAGCTGTAAAACAGCTTTCCCCGAAAAAGGTAGCCCCATTGGTTAGACAGAAACAAAAAATTATTCCATCCCAGGAAGCAAGAGGAACAGCTCGTAAAATAGTAGCTGAGAGCACAGACAGCTCTCCAAAAATCGAAACAACAAAATATGTGGATCGCCTGACAGAAGCTCGAGCCTGTTTGCAAAAGGCCAAACTACATCTTAGCAACTCTCGAAACCTGAGGACCGAGATAAAATGGAAGTCACTCAGGCAATAGAGAGACTCTACCAATTGGTGAAAGAAGCAGAAACAGGTAAGAATATAGACAAAGAGGAAAAATATAAAGACCAGGAAAAGGAAGAGGAGAAACTGAAAAATGAAAATAAGAAAAGAAAGGAAGAAGAACAAAACCTAATAAAGAAATTGGATGAACACGGAAAACTTATAGAGGAGAGCAGAAGAGAGATGGAAAAATTAAGAGCAGAATTTAAAAAACAAGAAATTAAGGAAGATAGAGTGACTTATGCGAGTGTAGTGACTGGGACACAAAGGGGTCCACCTTCGGAAAAAACGGCTATGCATTCGGTGATAATTACATCCACTGATGAAAAAGAAACAGGAGACGAAGTGATGGATAAGATTAGGAAAGCAATAAATGCTAAAGAGGAAGGATTAAAAATAGACAAGATTAGGAAGGCAAGGGATAGAAAGGTAATAGTGGGATGTCGAACGGAGAAAGAAATAAGTAGAGTCAAGGAAAGACTAAAGATGGCAGGGAAAGACCTAAATGTAGACGATATACAAAATAAGGACCCACTTATAATCCTGAGGGATGTCCTACAGTACAACACAGATGAGGAAATTCAAAAAGCAATAAGAATGCAAAATAAACATCTCTTTAAAGACGTATTAAGCAAAGATGACAGAATGGAGGTCAAGTACAGAAAAAAGACCAGGAACCCACACACATCCCACGTGGTTGTTAGAGTCTCACCCCAAATATGGAACCGACTTATAGAAGCTGGAGTAATCCATATCGACCTTCAACGAATCAGAGTAATGGATCAGTCCCCTCTTGTTCAATGTTCGAGATGTTTAGGGTATGGACATAGCAAACGAACATGTAGCGAGACGAGTGATGTCTGTTGTCACTGTGGAGGACCACACCTAAAATCTGAATGTGCGGAATGGCTATCTGGAGGACCGCCAATATGTAAAAATTGTGACAAGGCAAATCTCGACAAAAAAGAGCATAATGCTTTCAGTATAGACTGTCCGATAAGGAGGAAATGGGAAGCCCTGGCAAGGTCCACAGTAGCATACTGCTAAGGTTGTCCCGGGGTCGAACATTGAACAAAACGCCGAAAACCACCGATATCATGTATTCCAGGCGAACCTACAAAGATGTGAGCTGGCCACGGCCGAACTAATTACAGAGGCGGCAAAGAGGAGGATATCCTTTGCCATGGTACAGGAGCCTTACATTGGACGAATTGGTCAGATGAAATACTACTCGGGGACGAGAATAGTACAATGCAGCAGAAGCCTGAATACTGAAAAGGTTATAAAGGCGGCTATTGTACTATTCGACGACACCATTGACATGACCCCATGCCCCAGTCTAACAACAGAGAACATTGCAGTCGCAAAACTCAGAACAGGGGCTTGGGAGCTTGGAGTGGTGTCCGTCTACCTAGAGGGGGATAAACCAATCGAACCATATTTGAAGATCATTGGAGCGGCCGTGGAAAGCATAGGGACAAGGAACGTGATACTCGGTGGTGACGTTAACGCGTGGAACACCTGGTGGGGAAGTCGGGAAACAGACATTAGAGGGATGGAGCTTGCTGCAAAGCTTGACGAACTGGAACTACACACTCTGAACAGGGGAACTGAGCCTACATTTGATATTATTAGAGGTGGAAAAAGATTCTCGAGCTGTGTAGACATTACTACTTGCTCGACTAGCCTGCTCGGAAAGATGGACAACTGGAGACTATCCGAAGAAATAACTAGTTCAGACCACAGGGCAATCCTATTCGATATAAAATTGAAAAAATCAATAGGCACAGATATAAAAAGAACGACTAGGAAATACAACACGAAGAAGGCAAATTGGAGCAAGTTTCGTGAGAAACTTGCCCAGATTTGGGATGACAAAAGGCTAGATAAAGCAACAATTGATGGACTAACAACTACGGAAGAATTAGAGGTAAGAATTAACGATTTCACAAATTCATTAACAGAAGCCTGCGAATATAGTATGCCAAAGTTAGAGAATAAAAAACGAATAGGACTGCCCTGGTGGACTGACAAGTTGACACAGCAGAAAAAGGAAGTCTCCAGGTTGAAACGCCGAATCTCATATGCAGCGCCAGTCCGTCGTGAGTGGGTGGTCGAGAAATACAAAAGAGCGAAAGAAGAATACCAGCAGGAAATAAAGAGGGCTCAGACCACCAGTTGGAAAGAGTTTTGTAGCAAGCAGGAACGAGAGACTATGTGGGATAGTGTGTACAGAGTGATTAGCCGAACAATGGTGCGACAGGACGATATTCCGCTTGTTCAAGGTGGGAAGACACTAGAAGGAACAGAGTCAGCCAGGATCCTGGCGGAGACTTTTTATCCAGAGGATCGAAACGAAGAGGATGACACGGAACACGAGCTGATGAGAGAAGTAGCTAAAACAGTAAATGAGGGGACACTTGATAGCTCATGTGACCCACCCTTTACAGCGGAGGAGCTAACGTGGGCCGTGTCAAGTTTTAACCCGAAAAAGGCGCCAGGTGAAGACGGCTTTACAGCAGACATCTGTAGAGTGGCTATAACCTTGGATTTAGAACTGTTCTTGGCACTGGTCAATAAATGTATGAAACTTACATACTTCCCCAATAAATGGAAGAAGGCGGTAGTGGTAGTGTTACGAAAACCGGGTAAAAGGGACTACACACACCCCAGATCTTACAGGCCGATTGGGCTCTTGCCTGTGCTGGGCAAGATCTTCGAAAAAATGGTGGTCCGACGAATCAAGTGGCACATCGTACCAAAGCTAAGCCGGAAACAATATGGGTTCATGCCACAGCGTAGCACCGAGGACTCCCTCTATGATATGATGCAGTTCATAACAACCAAGCTAAAAGACAAAAAGCTCATCTTACTGATATCACTAGACATAGAGGGAGCCTTCGATAATGCCTGGTGGCCGGCAATACGATGTGGACTTGCGGAGACAGGATGCCCAGCAAACCTAAGACGCCTAATAGATAGCTACCTCAGGGACAGAACAGTGTGCCTGAGATATGCAGGGGCAGAATGGGTAAAAAATACCACAAAGGGGTGTGTGCAGGGCTCAATAGGGGGTCCAATCTTTTGGAACATACTGCTGGACCCACCATTGAAGGAATTGAGTGCGAAAGAGACTCATTGTCAGGCTTTTGCGGATGATGTGGTCCTGATTTTCTCTGCGGACACGGCAAAACAGGTTCAGGAGCAGGCAAATGCGACTCTTGCGCATGTCCATAAGTGGGGAGCGAGGAATAAGCTTAAGTTTGCGCCAGATAAAACCAAAGCGATGATAATAACAAACAAACTTAAGTACGACGCACCACTTCTGGAGATGGGCGGGGAGAGCATCGGCCTCTCAAGGGAAATAAAAATACTCGGTCTCACAGTCGATGACAGACTTGCCTTCGACAAACATGTAAAAAACGTATGTTGTAAGGTACAGAACCTGTACCATCAGCTGTCGAGAGCCGCAAAGATTCATTGGGGCCTAAACCCGGAGATCATCAGGACCATATACACTGCGGTGGTGGAGCCGATCGTTTTGTATGCGGCCAGTGCTTGGGTGACAGCAGTTAGCAAACAGAAAGTCAAAAAACAACTTAATATGGTGCAGCGCGGATTTTTACAGAAAATAATAAAATCGTACAGAACAGTATCATTACACTCAGCCCTACTACTCGCCGGGCTGCTTCCTTTGGACCTAAGGATCCGGGAAGCAGCCTCGCTTTATGTAATAAAGAAAGGTTTATCCCGGCGAATAGTAGGTGACAGAGAGGTAGAAATGAAAGTAGAATATTCAAAGACCCCACATCCCGCGGAACAGATCGGACTGAAGTTCATATGCCTGGAAGACGGTGCACAGATTGACCAATACGACAACAATGGCCTTAAAATATACACAGATGGCAGCAAAATTGAGGGAAAAGTCGGCGCGGCGCTATCCATTTGGAATGGCGACGCGGAGACGAGTACCCAAAAATTTAAACTGGAAAATTTTTGCACCGTCTACCAGGCAGAACTGCTGGCTATCCTTGAAGCAACCAAATATGTAATTAAAACACCGGCGCAGAGTTGCAACCTGTACAGCGATTCGAGATCCGCTCTAGAAACAATCGTTCAAGACGTTTCCCTCCATCCCCTAGCGACGCAAGTAAGAAGTAACATCTTAAATATTAACAAACAAAATAAAATACTTAACATATTTTGGATCAAAGCTCACGCAGGGTTGGAGGGAAACGAAAGAGCGGACAAGCTAGCCAAGGAAGCCGCTACAAAAATTAAAAGGAAGCCAGATTATAGGCAGTTCTGATTTCATACGTCAAGCGACAATCTGATTGAGTCGCTTGACGAATGGAATCGGCGCTACATGGAAGGGGAAACGGCCTCCACGACCAAAATGTTCTTTCCCAACGCTATAGAAGCCTATAATATACTAAGAAAATTGGACATGGATCCCATAATTATTCAAGTCATGACAGGCCATGGGGGGTTCTCCGAATATTTACACAGATTTAAATGCAAGGAGAGCCCCGCATGTGCTTGTGACCCAATAAAAAAGGAGGATGTAATGCATGTCATAACAGAATGCCCCATTTACGGCAAAGAAAGATATGATATAGAAATAGAGATAGATATAAAAATAAACAGGGAAAATGTAAAAGAAATAATTAGAAATAGGTACACTAGAGATAAATTTTTAAAATACTGTAAGAATGTAACAAGAAAAGTAGTAAATAAGAATAAATAGAAATAAGAAAATAGGGTACTGTAACATATATTTTAGTATATAATGTAAACAGACCCACAAAAACAACTAGTATTAAGCACTTAAAAGGAAATGTAATAGTAAAAGTAATGTAAATAGAAAATATGTATATATAAAATAAAATTATAATAAATAAAAGAAAAACCACAACAAAACAGGTGAAAAAAGAAACACCACATGATAAACAAAGTCCCTGATTTCCTCATGTCAGGGGAACTAGAATAAAAAAAAAAAAATCCTAACCTAACCTAACCTAACCTAACCTAACCAACTACAACTTTGCTAATAACTTTGTCAAAAATTGTATTTTTCGTTCAAACTTTTTCTAAATAGTGTAACTAATTACCTATATATATATAGTTTTTGTAAATTTTATCTTTTTATAATTAATTTTATTACTTTTATAATCGTAAATTCATAATAAAAACATAAATTCACCTATAACTTGCACAAAATTGGTCTTTTTCATTCAAATTTTCATTTTAAATAGTGTAATTAATTACCCTCGTATTCTCCTATAGTTTTTGTAAATTTTCACTGTTAAATAATTAATTTTCACATTTTCGTTTCTTATAGTCGTAATTTCATTAAATTTTAAATTTTACAAATCTTCGTTTATTTTGCTCTTTTGCTCCTGTTAGGTCTCGTCGTGTAGAAACTGCCATCCGCACTCTAACCTGCACAATAAAACACACGGAAATAGGAAAATTCGCCTCCCACCCTCCTGTTCTTGCTTACTTACGTTAATTTTGTAATCTAATTTTAATAAATCTCTATTTTTACTAAATTTTGTTTTATCGTCTTAATATATTTCTAGTTCTGTTTATTATTGTAAAATATTATAAAATGGCTCCTGGCAGTAATGAATCGCCTATTTTGCCCGCGACAGCAGAAGAAATCACAAATGTTCCTAAGTATACGGAAGTCGTTAATAAATTGGTAGCATGCATTGTGAACGCGGTCAACGACGGTAAGAGTGTCACGGCAGCCAATAAGCGCCTTATCACAGTTGCTTCGGAAGAAATAAGGAGAGCAAACTTGGTCCTTACTAATATTACATCCACGCTGTCTACTCCCGCCGAGGACCTCAAAAATGATATTATCACTTGTGTGCGTGAAGAAATGGCTCATTTCAAGAAGTCAGTTAGCAGCGCTACTTTGGGGCGATCATCTTACGCCCAAGTTGCGTCTTCAAACGCTAATCAATCACCTAAGATAAACAACCACGGGGCTACCCTCCCTTCAACCAAACCAGCAATAATCATTACCCCCAAAATAGACGTAAAAAATAAGCAGGAAGTGATTGACGTTTGGCGCAAAAGTATCAGCTTCCGCGCCACCAGATATGCACCGGCTCGTGTTCAAACTGTGTCACACAATAAATTAAGGGTCGAGTTTGATAACGAACAGCAGCGTGACGAAACTCTAACGCGTCTATTGAATTCTAAGGTAGTGACAGCTGAACCTGCACGTAAACTCAGGCCCATGATAATTCTGAAAGGAATTTCTATTGACACCCCAGCTGAAGAATTAGTGGATATTATTAAAATGCAAAATTCTGAACTATCTGATACTATTGCGGAACAGGATGACTTAAAATTTTGCTTTAAACGCACTAACAGGAACCCAAACTTATACAATGCAGTCTTTCGATCTCAACCCACAGTTTGGAGAAAAATCATTAGCATGTGTAAACTATCCATCGATCATCAGCGTATACACGTTGAGGAATTCTCGCCATTTATGCAATGTCATAATTGTTACCAGTTTGGGCACACAAAGAATAAATGCACTTCGGCAAACACTGCATGTGGTCACTGTGCCGCAACCGCACACAAATCAGACAATTGTCCTAAAAAAGATAACCCGGACTGCGCTCAGTGTATCAACTGTGTCGCACATAACACCAAGTACAGCACAAAACTTGATATCAAACATAAGGCTACATCCACTTATTGCCCCAGGCTGCGAGCCATAAAAGAAAGAATCATAAACCGCATAGATTATGGATCAAGTCAATAAACTCGAAGTATTACAGTGTAACTTAGATAAGTCAAAGAATAGTCAACACGAATTTATTCTTTCTTTTATGGCCGGCCAATTCAGATAGCTCTGTGTCAGAACCCTATGTTGATCTAGCAATATTGTTAAATCCATCCCTGGTATCAACATATTTGTTCTCCAATGGTAACAGGTTAAAGCGTGCATTATGACAAAATCTGGCTGTGGTTCCGTACTGGGTCTATCCCACCTCGTCAGCTAACCTTAGTGCGGTTCAATTAAATATTGGGGCTGTAAACTATACATAGCATCTGTTTATATAGAACCTAATAGTGACGATGACAATACATTGCAACGGTTAGACAACTTTAAAAATGACCAGTAACTGCCATCAGCTGGTTGGCGGCGATTTTAACGGTTGGCATCCCATCTGGGGTAGCGACCGGGCAAACTCGCGGGGAACGAAGTTATAGACATCGCTTATGGCAATGACATGTTTTTCTGTAATAGAGGCCACTCCTACTTTCGAGACAGTATCTTATGGGCGAGTGCGCAGCTCTTATATTGATCTTACACTGCCTCTAGCTCTATATATGACCGGATTACAGACTGGAAAGTGGATCCTTCAATCTGTCTGTCTCTGAACACAGGGCGGTGATATTCTCTGTCGCAACTCATGGTGAAAGGAGAAAACCAACAAAACAACCAGTACATTCAGATACAATACGAATAACATAAATGGGAAGAACTAAAGCCTTTGAAGCCAAAATTGTGAATATGTACCCCAAAATGTAATGGTTGAACAGATGCAGGCAAATGAACTAGAAAATTACATAATCTCAGTTACATCGGCAAACATGTGATGAACTACTTCCAAGGTCAACTGGTCGAAAATACTGTTGTTCTTGGTGGACTGATGAACTTGAATGTCTCAAGAAACAATTTATACGTAACCATCATAACATACAAAACCCGCTGACAAAATAAACCACTTGAATATGCCCTATTGGAAAAAGAACGCTTAAAAATTGCTTACTCAAAACCTTCATAGAAACTTCCACGCGACACTTCAGAGACTTTGTGAAAGGCAAGGAAAGAGGATGTATGGTCCGTTACAAACAGAATTATCAAATCACGCCCACCTGCTGTACCACCAGCAACACTAAAGAAAAGCGATGGTTCATACACCACCTCCAGTCTGAAACTGCCAAGCTCTTCTCGATAAATTTTCCCCGATGATGACCTAAATGATACAACAATTCAAGAAAAGCCTGAACCTCGCAATTACCTCACCAAATACTCCGATGAACCCCTTTACCTACGAAGAAATTCCAGTAGCTTAAATAGTATGAACTGAAAGCACCCGGCACAGACCATCTTACTTGATATTTTTACTATTTGTCAAAAGCTTCCCAGACCTCATCACTTCACTAATTAATCGTTGCTTTAGACTAGGATATTTTCCAGATATTTGGAAGAAAGTTTATTAAAATTCTCCCTAAGCCTCACAAGGATGACTACCTAAATATCTCTTCCTTCCGCCCCATAGGTCTGATTAATGTTTTTAAAATTGTTTGAAAACTTGTTATACGAAGATTAACATACTTCATGCACCAGAAAGATCTTTTAATCCAGCACAGTTCGGTTTAAAGAACAAACCTCTACCGTCAATGCATTAACCAATATAATAGATACAATCAACCATGCCATAGCCAAAGAGCAGGTACTGTAGTTTTTAGATATCCAAGCTGCCTTTGATTGCGCTTGTGGCCGGCAATATACCGCCGACTACATAAAATTGATGCCCCGTAATATCTATTCTATCCTGCGTAGCTACTTTCAAAATCGATCTGCAATTATTCATTTCGGAGACAGCACGGCTAGTAAAACTGACGAGAGGTTGCGTCCAGGGTTCGGTCTGTGGTCTTTGGAATTTAATTGTGGATGAACTTTGACATAGACATGCCACCTGGAGTTACGATACAAGCATTTGCGGATGATATAGTCCTCCTTGTACACGCCAAATATAGTAATGATTTACAGCTTAATGCAAATAATGCTCTAAATATAATAACTGAATGGGGTCGCGAGATGAAACTTACTTTTGGAGTTGCCAAAACACAGGCCATCGCATTTACTTGCAAGGCTGCAAAATGCAAACTATATATGTCTGGTCATCAGGTTATTTTTTCCAACGAGATTAAACTTCTAGGTATTTTAATAGACAAACAGCTAAAATTCATCAAACATGTAGATTACATCGTCAACAAAGTCCGTAAACTATACACTAGGTTAATAATATTCGTCAAGCCCACTTGGGGTATCCATTCCGAGAATATAGAAATTATTTATAGACATGTAATTGAGCCAATAGTCTGTTATGCTGCCTCTATCTGGCAATCTGCAATCGGTACAAGTGTGAAAGAGAAACTACTCTTTGCAACGAAACTTTGCCCTTAGAATCATCCGTGGCTTTAGGACCGTGAGTACAGTGGCTTGCATATCACTTGCCCAACTTGCCTGCTCCCAATAAAAATACAGGAAATAGCAGACAATGAGCGCACAAGAATCACATGTATCACAGTACCTACCTTCTGATATCACACTAGACGTTCCGCTAAACCAGGAAATCTATTACACCCGTCTTTGCGAAAACCTATCAAATTTACTGAAAACTAACACCAACAGATGATGTTAAAATGTCTACCAAATTTACACCGATGGTAGCAAGCACAACAATAAAGTAGGTGCCGCATTTGTGATATACAAACCAACCGGAGAAAACTAACACGTAAATATAAATTACATGACTCGTGTTCAGTCTTTCGCCGAACTCCTCGCCATTTCAAAAGCCTGCGAATGGATTATGGAACACAAAATCAATCCCACACACATATTATCCGACAGTAAATCAGGACTTCAAGAAATTGCTAACGAAAATAGTTATAACTCCTCGGTATCGATCCATAGGATAATACATCAGATTGAATCACTTAATTTAAAAGTAATTTGCTGGATTAAAGGTCATACTGGAATTTCTGGCATGAAGGCGGATGCAGCTGCAAAAGCGCGGCAGCCTCACACCGATCTTATGAATTTGCCAAATTCCCAATAACCCATGTAAAATACCTTAATCGACAGCACGCCATTAACGAAACGGAAGAATTTTACCTTCAAAGTAACAAAGGCATATACACCAAATCTCTTTGTCCTACATACGAGCAACTCACCCTAACTGTTAAAGCACTTGCACCTAACTTTGCCATAACCCAATATCTTAGCAATCATGGATATAAGGAATACTTACATCGTTTTAAAATAACAAATGATAATAAATGCCCATGCGATCAAACGAGCGTACAATCTATGACACATCTCATAAGAAACTGCCCTGTATTTATCAAAACAAGAATGGAACACGAGGTTGCATGCACTGTTTTAAGGATAGAACCATATAATTTATCAGAAATAATTTCCAAAGTAACTACAACACAAACTTTTAAAGCTCATGTCAACTATATTATAAGTAAATTAAAAAAACTCAACAATAATACAGCTATAGTAAATTAAAATTATGAAGCATTTGTAAATTAACTAAATTTAAGGAGAAATAAGTAAAATAATTAATAAATAAGATAATCTTTGTATGTAAATCGTAATATTTGTTTTATTAATATTATATATGTAGTCTATAATAGAAATATATATAATAAAGATATTTATTACCATTAATCAAATTAATTTTCTACTTGTCTTAAGTAAAACATAAACAAAACTCAAAATTATAAAAAAAAAAAATTATATTATGTGAACCATTGTTAAAAGATCTCAGATATAAATATTAACGGTAAACAAAGCAAAATGCGGACCATAAAATAAATTCATTTTTAAACAAAAGCTCGAAAACCATAAGGAATTGTATACCGATAGCAATTCCTCATGGGAAAAAATTAAAAAAAACCTAACCTAACCTAACCTAACCTTTTTTTTTTTTCGGGGAAATCAGGACCACCTCCGCCTGGGGAAAGGTGGAGGCGTGCCGGACTTACCGGCTAAAACCACCCGGTGTCTCCTCAGTGCCAGCGCGGGGCCGGAATCCAAATTCTTCCGCAGCCCCACACTAGTGCTGGCCTGGTCTGTCCGGGCCTGTTCCTGCACGGGGTAGTGAGGTGTTCGACTACCCCGTATCGCCTCAGAGGCGCGCGCGCCGACACCGCTTGCGCCTCCGCCTCGGGTCCATTGAAGAGGGGGTGGGGACTCCCAAGTCCTCGCCCTGACCCATTCATGGGGCCGGAAAAGGGCGTTGTCCGCCCTTCTCCTGCGCTCGGTGCCTTCTGCGGCCGGGGAAGGAGTCGATCTTCCCTGTTCCGTGCTCTCTGCGACATCGTCCTCGCAGAAGGACACCACCGCGTCCTGACGACCTGCGCTACCGACCATCTTCCGCACTAAGGCCGGCATGACAGAGCCCACTTCATTTGTGAGGACACGGCGCTGCCTCCCAAGCTGCACACTCGGCGAGCGTGTGCGCCGTGTCCTCCCTGCAATGGACGCAGTGGTGGCACTGAGCGTCCGGCTCCTGTCTATGCGGTGCAGGTACTGCCGAAGCAGCTGCGCCCTGACAGCACTTGCGTCACCCTAAATGACAGGAGCCGTGCTTCTCCCGAGCCAGTCGTCGAGTACTGGCCGGATCGCCTCGACGGTAGTGAGGCCGGCGGTGGGCGCAGAAGCCTTGCCGCCATTCCGCCACCAAGACCTGACGGAGCTCCTCTCGGCGCAGCGCGATCTGCCGCTGCACCGGCCTCGAGCCCGTGCCGCCTTCCTCGCGCCATCGATATAATGACGCGAGTACTTTCGCCTCTAAGTCCCAGGGCGGGGATCCGCCAGGACGCAAGCCGCCCTGGGAATCGTGCGATACCGCGGACGACTCTGACGGCCATCGCCCTTGCGGTTTTCGCAGCATGGCGAGAGTGCTGGCCGTCATGTCCATCGCCCACAGGGCCCCCCATACAGGGCCATGGACCGCACGATTCACGTACAACCGCCTCACAGGCGGCACTCGCCCCAGTTGGGAAGCAACGTTGAAAGCGCGCCCGCTGCACCCATCAATTTGGGCGCCAGCCGCCGGAAGGGGTCCGAATTCCCAGCGGCTGTCGAGTACCAATCCCAGATACTTCATGGTGGACTCGACAGCTATCCGGGCCCCGCTGACCACGATGTGATCCCGGAGGCGGCGGCGCGTCGAGGCCATGGAACTCGATGGCCTGACTTGTTTAGGGCCACCCAGGCCCAGGCGCGCCGGATGGTTCACCACTTCAGACACCGCAGCCGTGGCAACCAACGCTGCCTCCTGTGCGAGCTCCCCGGCAGTGACAAGCGTGTCGTCTGCATAACACGTCAAGTCGGCGCCTGACGGGAGTTCACCTCTCAGCACCCAGTCAGCCGATGTTCCACAGGAGCGGTCCCAAGACCGATCCCTGCGGAACACCGCACGACATGACGCGCCGACCAGCGCCGTCACGTCCCCGATACGTAACGCATCTCTTCAAGGTAAGCCCCATTGTGGCGGAGGTAGGGAGGCACGCGATGGTAATTCAGCGCCTCCCGAATACAACCCAGGGTAGGGTGTTGAAGGCGTTGGAAACCCAACCTAACCCAACCTAACCTAACCTAACCTTTTTTTTTTTTTTTCGGGAAACTCATGGACTACCTCCGCCTGGGGAAAGGCGGAGGGCGTGCCGGACCTTACCGGCTAAAACCACCCCGGTGTCTCTCGCACGTGCGCGGGGCCGCGGGAATCCAAATTCTTCCGCAGCCCCACACTAGTGCTGGCCCGGTTCGTCCGGGTTGTCTCCCGCACGGGGTAGTGAGGTGTTCAACTACCCCGTGCATCGCCTCAGAGGCGCGCGCGCCGACACTGCACGCGCCTCCGCCTCGGGGCCATCGAAGAGGGGGCGGGGACTTCAAGTCCCTCGCCCTGGACCCATTCATGGGGCCGGAAGAGCGCTTAGTAGCGCCCGCTTTACCGGCCCCAGCGGTGATCTGGTCTCTGGCTCCGCCGCCAACCAAGTTTCGGCCGCGGAGGGTAGGGAGAACGGCGCCTCGCAATACCGACACCTCTCCCCGCGGCCCCACCACCACCGCATCAACGGTGCGGTTCTCGTCTGAGTCGCGGAGGATAGGCGAGTGGCGCATCGCCATACCAACACCCTTCCTCCGCGACTCCACCTCGGCTGCAGCGGTAAGGGGAGCGGATCAACCCTCCCGCAGCAGTCCACCGACACATCCGAAGTGGGCTCGCTGAGCCCACACGGAGTGGTTACCCGGGCCGGCCCCACACCGGCCAGCCAAGGGGTTCCTCTTGTTCACCGCGGGTGACCAAGCCACGGCTACTAAGCCCCCGCCACGACAAGGCGGAAACCCGTCTGGGGAACCTAACCTAACCTAACCTAACCTAACCTAACCTTTTTTTTTTTTTTTCGGGGAAATCATGGACTACCTCCGCCTGGGGAAAGGCGGAGGGCGTGCCGGACCTTACCGGCTAAAACCACCCCGGTGTCTCTCGCACGTGCGCGGGGCCGCGGGAATCCAAATTCTTCCGCAGCCCCACACTACTGCTGGCCCGGTCTGTCCGGGCCTCGTCTCCTGCACGGGGTAGTGAGGTGTTCAACTACCCCGTGCATCGCCTCAGAGGCGCGCGCCGACACTGCACGCGCCTCCGCCTCGGGGCCATCGAAGAGGGGGCGGGGACTTCAAGTCCCTCGCCCTGGACCCATTCATGGGGCCGGAAGAGCGCTTAGTAGCGCCCGCTTTACCGGCCCCAGCGGTGATCTGGTCTCTGGCCCGCCGCCAACCAAGTTTCGGCCGCGGAGGGTAGGGAGAACGGCGCCTCGCAATACCGACACCTCTCCCCGCGGCCCCACCACCACCGCATCAACGGTGCGGTTCTCGTCTGAGTCGCGGAGGATAGGCGAGTGGCGCATCGCCATACCAACACCCTTCCTCCGCGACTCCACCTCGGCTGCAGCGGTAAGGGGAGCGGATCAACCCTCCCGCAGCAGTCCACCGACACATCCGAAGTGGGCTCGCTGAGCCCACACGGAGTGGTTACCCGGGCCGGCCCCACACCGGCCAGCCAAGGGTTCCTCTTGTTCACCGCGGGTGACCAAGCCACGGCTACTAAGCCCCCGCCACGACAAGGCGGAAACCCGTCTGGGGAACCTAACCTAACCTAACCTAACCTAACCTAACCTTTTTTTTCGGGGAAACTCATGGACTACTCCGCCTGGGGAAAGGCGGAGGGCGTGCCGGACCTTACCGGCTAAAACCACCCCGGTGTCTCTCGCACGTGCGCGGGGCCGCGGGAATCCAAATTCTTCCGCAGCCCCACACTAGTGCTGGCCCGGTCTGTCCGGGCCTCGTCTCCTGCACGGGGTAGTGAGGTGTTCAACTACCCCGTGCATCGCCTCAGAGGCGCGCGCCGACACCCGCTCGCGCCTCCGCCTCGGGTCCATCGAAGAGGGGGGCGGGGACTTCCCCAAGTCCCTCGCCCTGGACCCATTCATGGGGCCGGAAGAGCTTAGTAGCGCCCGCTTTCGCGGCCCCAGCGGCGGATCTGGTCTCTGGCTCCGCTGCCAACCAAGTTTCGGCCGCGGAGGGTAGGAGAGCGGCGCTCGCAATACCGACACCTCTCCCCGCGGCCCCACCACCACCGCATCAACGGTGCGGCCCCGTCTGAGTCGCGGAGGATAGGGCGAGGCGCATCGCCATACCAACACCTCTTCCTCCGCGACTCCACCTCGGTTGCAGCGGTAAGGGAGCAGACCAACCCCTTCCGCAGCAGCCCACCACACATCCGAAGTGGGCTCGCTGAGCCCACACGGAGTGGTTACCCGGGCCGGCCCTACACCTCGGGCCAGCCAAGGGTTCCTCTTTGTTCACCGCGGTCGACCAAGCCACGGCTACTAAGCCCCCCCGCCACGACAAGGCGGAAACCCGTTCGGGGGGGAACCTAACCTAACCTAACCTAACCAGTAGCACTCCAAACGCCGTTCCGTACGCAGCATTTTTGTATCGCTCCGCGTTCGAAAATTCAAAGTGTTAGGTCAAAGTGCACCAAAGTAAGAGATCTATATATCGTTAGACGCGTCTCGTCGAGACGAAGACAGTGATATAATAAAAAAGTGATAAAAGTGTTTTATATAAAAAGTTATCACCGAAAAACTGGTTTTTATAACCTTCAAAAATTTTAATGTGAAACGCTGCTCGATTTAGATCGAAGACATATAGTTTTTATAGTGCCAATAGAAGCGCCTTGACGAGCTTAAGAGTTTAAGCTATTTATCGGAATTTTTCGACGCCTGCGCACCGAAATATTTTCGGAAAACAAAAACCACGTGGACACGTGCTTTTTGAGTGGATGCCGTGCGGCTAAATTTGACAACGAAATTTGGAAGAAGACATCGAGGCAAAGCGTCTGACACCTCGATCATTAAAATCGGACGAGAAACACAGGAGATACCACGCTTTGAAGATACCGTTTTTCAGCCGGGATTTTCAAAGGTGAATAACTTTAGTTTTTCAGTGACGACATATGTATATAGTGACTTTAATTAAAATAAGAACTTGAGTTTTAACGAATTATATAAAAAATTTAAATTTTGGAGTGTGAATAATAATATTAAGAAAAATTTTAAAAATTTGCATAAACACGTGGGTGCTGAAAAACACTCCTGAAAATTCTGAAAAAATCATGGAGCATTTCTAGACCTATATACATTATCCCAGAATTATCTCAAAATTTTCACTTTTAAAGTTTACAAATTAGAGGCTATTTGCGGTTGTTGGTTTTCATAACCCAAATTTCAAAATTTAAAAGCTCAAAAATATTTCAGGACTCAAAATTAAATAAATACATTTTGTGAAAGAACAACTCATATTCTTTATACGTAAATTTTTTCAGAATTTTAGGATAAGCCGTTTTGTAGATATAAAATTATTTGTGTGAGCTGGGAGGTCCTGAAAACTGCACGATAACTGTGTTTTCAGTTTACAGGAAAACGGAGCCTCCTAGCTCAATTCTGACAAATGCCCCCACCCCTAAACCCCCCCCCACACTATTCTGTAAACGGATAGTCTTCGACCCCCACCGGATCATTTTGACCTATTTTCAACCCCCTACCCCTAAGTTGATATATTGACTTAGTCTCTGGGGGATGAAAAATATTAAACTGTAATAACTCGACAACGAGGGGGCCGATTTGAACGGGGTTTTTTGTAACGGGATCTACACCTGCAGACCACTTATCCTATGTAGATAGACTCTACATAGAGACAAACCAATAATTGTATAGTATATTATATTTTGTTTATTTTCTTATTTTAATTTTATTTTAAGACTTAATGACTAGAATTTAAGAGTGACCAGCTGTGGTGAAGCCAACTGACTCTACATAGAGTCTTATAGACTTATAGGGAAAAAATTAAAAATTAAATTTCCCTTATATTATTAGGACATAAGTGAAATAGAGTATCAGCCAGGCATATCTTCTAAACGGGAAAGTAGAGCAACGACTCTACATAGGAAAAAATATAGATTTGCGTGGTTGTAGGCTTTTGACGAACCGACACCAAGTACGAACTCACCATAGCCGTGTCGAATTGTAAAAATTTTTTTTTTCTTTTATAACTTATACAAACCTTTTTATATTTTTCTTTTTTAAATTTTACAAAATATTTTAAATATTTTTATTAATTGTCGTGACCAAAAGACGCGTTCCCTGAACATGTTTATATCTGCACCTTCCAAAAAGACTGAGGACAGTCTAAAGATAAGGGCCCCAGCGTTCCTCAAAAGGACGGAGGAGCCAGAGTGTCTCCAAAACAACCAAACGACGCAAGTTTCGAATGTGAGAAGAAGCATTGGAGAGTGGGAAGCAGCAAAAATAGACGTAGAACCTGGAATGCAGAGTTCCCCTAAAAAGGCAGTCCCGGTGACGCGCCAAAAACATAACATCGTACCACCGCAAGAAACGAAAGGAGCAACCCGTAAAGTACTAGTGGAGCCTACAGAAGGTTCCCCTAAAATGGAGACAATAAAATATATAGATCGCTTGACGGAGGCTAGAGCATGTCTAACCAAAGCGAAACTGCACCTCAACAATTCACGTAACCTGAGGACGGATATAAAAACCGAGGTTACACAGTCAATAGAACGACTCTACCAACTAGTCAAAGAGGCAGAAACAGGCAAAAGCACAGGGAAAGAAAGGAAAACAAAAGATCAGGAGAAAAAGGAAGACACACTGGAAGATGTATATGACAAGAGAAAGTCAGAAGAACAAAATAAGTTAATGAAAAAGTTGGAAGAACATGGAAGACTTCGGAAGAAAATAAGAAAGAGATGGAAAACTAAGAGAAGAAATACAAAAGCAAGAAAACAAGGAAGAGAGAGGTACGTATGCTTAGTATACAGCACCACTGAGGAGACAGCCTCCGCAAAATATGACCATGCACTCGGTAGCTATAACGTCAACCGATGAGAAGGAGACAGAGAGCAAGTAATGGACAGGATAAGAACAGCAATAAACGCTAAAGAAGAAGGGTTAAAGATAGATAAGATCAGAAAAGCAAGAGATAGAAAGGTAATAGTGGGATGTTGCACACAGGAGGAAATAAATAGGGTAAAGGAAAAAATAAAAAACACCAGCAAGAACTTAAATGTGGATGATATTAAAAATAAGGATCCGCTTGTCATACTTAAGGACGTGTTGCAGTATAACACAGACGAAGAAATAGTAAAAGCCATTAGGATACAAAACAAACAGCTTTTATGAATGTAGACGAAAAAGAGACTAAATTGGAGGGTAAAATATAGAAAGAAATCGAGAAATCCGCACACGTCATATCGTGATTAGAGTATCTCCCAGATGTGGAAACGTTTAACAGAAGTTTGATTCATATTGATCTCCAACGAGTAAGGGTAGAAGACCAGTCCCCTCTTGTACAGTGTTCACGGTGTCTCGGATATGGACATAGCAAGCGCTTATGCAGTGACACGACAGAGGTCTGTAGTCACTGCGGAGGCCCACACCTTAAACGCAATGTGCCGACTGGCTTTCAGGAGAAATGCCGTCGCAGGAACTGTTTAAAGGCGAAAATAGAGAAAGGAACACAATGCCTTCAGTGCAGACTGTCCCGTAAGGAGAAAATGGGAAGCATTAGCAAGGTCCACTGTAGCATACTGCTGAAGTGGTCTCCATGCTAAACAGGTATTCAAATCCAGGCAACCACCGATATCACGCGATCCAGGCAAACCTCCAAAGAAGTGAGCTAGCTACGGCCGAACTAATTATTGAGGCCACCAAAAATAAGATATCGTTCGCACTGATCCAGGAACCCTACATAGGTCGAGCTGGGGAAATGAAGAGCCATCCAGGGACAAGGGTAGTACAATGCACCAGAAACCTAAACACTGGGAAAGTTATAAAGGCAGCCATTGTACTATTCGACGACACCATCGGCCTAACCCAGTGCCCTGACCTGACCACAGAGAACATCGCTGTCGCCAAACTGAGGACAGGAGCCTGGGAGATGGGAGTGGTGTCCGTCTACCTGGAGGGAGAAAACCACCTGAACCATACCTGGATATAATTGAGAAGGCCGGCAGGCTTAGGTACTGGTAACGTGATACTGGGGACGTGAACGCTTGAATACCTGGTGGGCAGTCGGAAGGTGGACAGGAGGGGAATTGAGGTGGCTGCCAAGCTCGATGAAATGGAGTTCCATATAGTCAACAGAGGAACTGAGCCCACTTTCGATACCATTAGAAGTGGAAAAGATTCTCCAGCTGTGGATATAACAACCTGTTCGACGAGCCTGCTCGAAGAAGAATAGACAACTGGAGACTATCCGAAGAAGTAACCAGTTCGGACCACAGGGCAATTTTATTCGACATAAATCTAGAAAACTAATAAGCACAGATGTTAAAAGAACAACACGGAAATTTAATACTAAAGAATTGAGAGAGTTTCATGAGAAACTCACTCAAATTTGGCAAGACAAACAAATAAACAATATAGAGGTAGACAAAATAAAACTAGGAAGATCTTGAAAGAAAATAGAGAATTCACAGAATCAATCGTAGAAGCCTGTCAAAATAGTATACCCAAAATCAAAAATAAAACAATGGGATTGTTGGTGGACCGAAGAGCTATCTCGAAGAAAAAGGAAGTCTCCAGACTGAAACGTCGTATTGTATAGCGCCAGTTCGCCGAGATTGGGTCGTCGAACAGTATATCCAAGCAAAACAGGAATATCAACAGCTTGTCAAGAACGCACAAACCACCAGCTGGAAGGATTTTGCAAACAAGACCGAGAATCCATGTGGGACAGTATTTACAGAGTGATTGGCCGCACAACTATAAGACAGGAGGACGTCCCCTTAGCACAGAATGGGAAGACTCTAGGAAACCTGGAATCAGCAAGAGTCCTGGCGGAGACCTTCTATCCTGACGATAAAGATGAGGATGATGACGCGGAACACAGGCTGATAAGGAAAGCAGCAGAAACAGTTAATGAAGGGTCACTTGATGATTCAAGTGATCCACCATTTACCGTAGAAGAACTACTGTGGGCCGCGTCCAGTTTTAATCCTAAGAAGGCGCCAGGAAAGGACGGTCTTACGGCCGATATTTGCGCTGCATATCACTTAGACCCGGCACTGTTTTTGCACAGCCAACAAATGCCTCGATCTCGCATACTTCCCGGAAATGGAAGGAGGCGGCAGTGGTGTCAGGAAACCCGAAAGAGGATTACACGCACCCCAAAGCCTATAGACCTATTGGGCACTACGGTATTAGGCAAAATAGTGGAAAAATGATAATTGAAGAGTAAATGGTACGTTGTACCTAAAATAAGTAAAACCAATAGGGTTTATGCCAAGGTAGTACTGAGGACCTCTATGATATGATACAGCTAATAAAATCTAAGATCAAAGACAAAACTCATCGTACTCATATCACTTGACATAGAGGGAGTTCGACAACGCTTGTGGCCAGCAATTGATGTAGGCTCGCCGAGACCGGATGCCCAAAAACCTGAGACGACTGATCGACAGCTACCTGGACGACATATCAGTGTGCGTCAAGTATTCAGGGGCTGAATGGGCAAAAAGACCACGAAGGGGTGTGCAGGGCTCGATAGGCGGGCCAATATTCTGGAACCTCTGCTCGACCCACTACTGCAAGAGTTAAACGTGAAAGGGAATACCGCCAAGCCTTCGCGGATGATGTGGTCCCAATATTCTCTGGGGAAAAGGCACTGAAGTGCAGGAACGGCCAATGCGGCCTAGCACTTGTTCAGAGGTGGGGAATCAAAAATAACCAAAATTTGCTCCGCATAAAACAAAAGCAATGATCATCACCAACAAGATCAAATACGACTCACCACTTCTGAGCATGGGCGGGTAAGCATTGACCGACCAAAGAAATTAAAATACTCGGCTTACAGTTGACGATCGGCTGACCTTCAACACGCACGTAAAGAATGTGTGCTGTAAGGTCCAGAACCTGTATCGTCAGCTGTGTAGAGCCGCAAAGGTTCATTGGGGTCTGAACTCCGAGATTGTTAGGACCATCTACATCGCGGTGGTGGAGCCAATCATAATGTATGCGGCAAGCGCTGGTCACCGGCAACAAATAAAAGCTAATTAAAACAGTTCGATGCGGTACAACGCGGGTTCGTACAGAAAATTATCAAATCGTATAAAACGGTATCTCTGCACTGGCCTTGTTACTCGCCGGGCTGCTTCCTTGACTTGAGGGTCCGGGAAGCAGCCTTGCTTTATGAAATAAGGAAAGGTTACTCCCGGCGAGTGGTAGGGGATCGAGAAATAGAGACAAAAGTAGAGTTTGATAGGACGCCACACCCCGCGAACCAGCACGGCTTGCAATTCTCATGTCTGGAGGACGGTGCACAAATGGACCAACAGGACAACAAAGGCCTCAGAATATATACTGACGGCAGCAAGATCGAGGGGAAAGTCGGCGCTGCGTTATCCATTTGGAATGACGCAGTGGAGACGAGTAACCGGAAGTTAAAGTTGGGAAGTTTCTGCACTGTCTTCCAGGCTGAGTTGCTGGCCATTTTGGAAGCAAGCAGCCATGCTCTTAAAGATCCGGCAGAGAGCTGTAGTATTTACAGTGACTCTAGATCTGCTCTCCAGACAGTCGTCCAAAGCGTTTCCCTCCATCCTAGCAGTAGAAATAAGAGCAAATATAAGCAAATGTGCAACTATGGAATCCTCAAACTTACTGGGTAAAAGCCCACGCAGGTTTGAGGGAAACGAGAGAGCAGATCAACTAGCTAAAGAAGCCGCAATAAAATTAACAAGCCACACTACGAAAAGTGTCTGTATCATTCGTCAAGCGACAGATTCGTCTGGAATCGCTTGACGAATGGAATCGACGATATATAGAAGGAGAAACGGCTCCACCACTAAAGTGTTTTTCCCGGATGCCGTGAGTGCATACCCTATAATAAGAAAAATAAAATGGATCACATTATGGTACAAGTGATGAGGACATGGCGGGTTCTCTGAATATTTATACAGGTTTAAATGCAAGGAGAGCCTGCATGTATCTGTGATCCGGAAATGAGGAAACTATTATTCACTCCATAACAGAGTGCCCTGTTTATTGTAAAGAAAGAATAGACTTGGAATTAGAGATAGAAATTAAGATAAATAAAGAAATGTACATAAAATTATAAGAAATAAACATGTTAGAGATAGGTTTTGAATTACTGTGTAAAATATAGCTAATAAGGTAGTAAATAAGAATAAAAGTAGTAAAAGGGAAAACTGTAATATAATATATAAATATATAATGCAAACAGCCCATTGTAATAAAGTAGTAATAAGAAATAGCATAAGCATAAAATGTAACTAGAAATAAGTGGATAAGAAAAAGGAAAGAACCTAAAAAGAAATAAAGATATAAGTAAAAATAAATAAAAACGAATAAAAATAACACAAAATAATAAGGACAAACAAAACAAAAGAAATATACAACAAAAGATGAAAGTCCTTGATTTCACATGTCAGGAATCAGTACAAAACCTAACCCAACCTAACCTAACCTAACCTAACCTAACCTAACCTAACCTAACCTAACCTTTTTTTTTTGCGGGGAACTCATGGACTACCTCCGCCTAAGGGAGGGCGCCGGACTCTTACCGGCTAAAACCACCCCTGGTGTCTCGCACGTGCAGCAAGGGGCCGCGGGAATCCAAATTCATCCGCAGAAAAATAACATGTACCTAGATGGTATTTAGTAATTTTTTATTTAACAAAAATCACTATACGCTGGAAACCCGGGATTGAACCAGGACCCTTAGATCTCAGTCCAACGCCTCCCAACTGAGCTATTTCGGCTACAACCCAACCTAACCTAACCTAACCTAACCTAACCTTTTTTTTTTGCGGGGAAATCCTCGATGGACTCACCTCCGCCAAAGGCGGGAGGGTGCCGGACTCACCGGCTAAACCACCCCGGTGTCTCCTCGACGTGCGCGCGGGGCCGCGGGAATCCAAATTCTTCCGCAGCCCCACACTAGTGCTGGCCCGGTTCGTCCGTCTCCAGCACGGGGTAGTGAGGTGTTCAACTACCCCGTGCATCGCCTCAGAGGCGCGCGCCGACACCCGCACGCGCCTCCACCTCGGGGCCATCGAAGAGGGGCGGGGATTTCCGTCCCTCGCCCTGACCCATTCATGGGGGCCGAAAAGGGCGTTGTCCGCCTCTCCTGCGCTCGGTGCGCGCCTTTCGGCCGGGGAAGGAGTCGAGATCTCCTTCCTGTTCCGCAGTTTCCTTCTGCGACATCACGTCCTCGCAGAAGGACACCATCGCGTCCCACGACTCTGCGCTACCGACCATCTTCCGCACTAAGGCCGGCAGCGACAGATCGCTTCCTACTTCATTTGTGAGGACACGGCGCTGCCTCCCAAGCTGCACACTCGGCGAGCGTGCTGCGCCGTGTCCTCCCGCAATGGACGCAGTGGTGGCACTGAGCGTCCGGCCCTGTCTATGCGGCACAGGTATTTGCCGAAGCAGCCGTGCCCCGACAGCACTTGTCAACCTAAATGACAGGGAGCCGTGCCTCCCGAGCCAGTCGTCGAGTACTGGCCGGATCGCCTCGACGGTAGTGAGGCCGGCGGTAGGCGCAGAAGCCTTGCCGCCATTCCGCCACTCAAGACCCGACGGAGCCCTCCTCGGCGCAGCGCGATCTGCCGCTGCACCGGCCTCGAGCCCCGTGCTCTCTTCCTCGCGCCATCGATATAATGACGCGAGTTTTCGCCCTAAGTCCCAGGGGGGGATCCGCCAGGACGCAAGCCGCCCTGTAGGAAATCGTGCGATACCCGCGGACGACTCTGACGGCCATCGCCCTTGCGGTTTTCGCAGCATGGCGAGAGTGCTGGCCGTCGCGTCCATCGCTCACACAGGCCCCATAGGGCCATGGACCGCACGATTCTCCACGCACAACCGCCCAGGCGGCACTCGGGCCCCTGTTGGGAAGCAACGCTGAAAGCGCGCCCGCTGCACCCATCAATTTGGGCGCCAGCCGGAAGGGTCCGATTCCAGCGGCTGTCGAGTACCAATCCCAGATACTTCATGGGGACTGACAGCTATCCGCCCTGCTGACCACGATGTGTGATCCGGAGGCGGCGCGCGTCGAGGGGCCATGGAACCCGATGGCCTGACTTGTTTAGGGCCACCCCAGGCCCAGGCGCCGGATGTGGTTCACCACCAGACACCGCAGCCGTGGCAACCAACGCTGCCTCCCGTGCGAGCTCCCGGCAGTGACAAGCGTGTCGTCTGCATAACACGTCAAGTCGGCGCCCGACGGGAGTTCACCTTCAGCACCAGTCGTAGCCGATGTTCCACAGGAGCGGTCCCAAGACCGATCCCTGCGGAACACCGCGCACGACATGACGCGCCGACCAGCGCCGTCACGTCCCCGATACGTAACGCATCTCTTCAAGGTAAGCCCCTCAGCGGCGGAGGTAGGGAGGCACGCGATGGTAATTCAGCGCCTCCTGAATACAACCCAGGTAGGGTGTTGAAGGCGTTGGAAACCTAACTAACCTAACCTAACCTAACTTAACCCAACCTAACCTAACCTAACCTTTTTTTTTTTGGGGAAACTATGGACTACCCGCCTGGGGAAAGGCGGAGGCGTGCCGGACCTTACCGGCTAAACCACCCCGGTGTCTCCTCGCATCAGCGCGGGGCCGCGGAACCAAATTCTTCCGCAGCTCCACACCAGTGCTGGCCTGGTCTGTCTGCCTGTCTCCCTGCACGGGTAGTGAGGTGACTGACCTGCATTCGCCTCAGAGGCGCGCGCCGACACCCGCTCGCGCCCCGCCTCGGGTCCATCGAAGAGGGGTGACTTCCCAAGTCCCTCGCCCCTGGACCCATTCATGGGGCCGGAAGAGGTTAGTAGCGTTCGCTTTCGCGCCCCAGCGGCGGATCTGTCTCTGGCCCGCCGCCAACCGCTCGGCCGCGGAGGGTAGAGAGCGGCGCCTCGCAATACCGACACCTTCCCCTGCGGCCCCACCACCACCGCATCAACGGTGCGGTCTGTCTGAGTCGCGGAGATAGGCAGTGGCGCATCGCCATACCAACACCTCTTCCTCCGCGACTCCACCGGTTGCAGCGGTGGGGAGCAGACCAACCCCTCCGCAGCAGCCCACCAACACACATCCGAAGTGGGCTCGCCGAGCCCACACGGAGGGTTACACCGGCCGGCCCTACACCTGGCCAGCCAAGGGGTTCTCTTGTTCACCGCACGACCGCCACGGCTATTAAGCCCCCGCCACGACAAGGCGGGAACCCGTTCGGGGAACCTAACCTAACCTAACCCAGTCCGGTGTCAACAGCCGTCCCGAACGCCACGTTTTTGTTGCTCCGCACTTAAAAATTCGGAAAATAGGTTTTTGCGTCCGATTTGGTGCGCGATATACCAAAACACGTCTCGACTCGCGGCTTAAGAAAGTGAAACCGCCAGAAGACGAAAGTGTGGTGAAAGAATTATTGTGAAATAAGTGATTTTCAAAGTGAAAATTTTAAGTCAAACGCTGCGATTAAGCGCCTTACCCTAACTTTTAAAGTGTGGTTTAGAAGGTATTATTGACTTCTATATATATGCAAAATTTGAGAATTTTCTGAGTGATAGTTTCGAGAAACGTAAAACAAGTGCCACGTGGGCACGTGTTTTGTGAAGAGAACCGTGCGGCTACTTCAGCCGCATTCTGGTAGCAATTATGAAGAGAAGCCTGGAACAATTTTGGAACTTTATAAGTTAAGGGTGAAGAATTATTAAACTTTTAAACTTTGTCAAAATTTGATAATTAAATTATTCAAAAACCAAAGTGAAGACCCCCATTTTTTATTGTGCGGCTTTAAAGCTATTATTGGTTTTTACACTTGTGAAAAATTTGAGATTTTTGCGACAAGTAGTTTCGGAGAAAATCGCAAAAAAACAAGTGCCACGTGGGCGCGTGCTCAGTGATGTAGAATCGTGCGGCTACTTTGGACGTCGCATTCTGTTAGGAAACGTGGAGAGGAGCCGGGAACAGCTTTTAGAACAATTATAAGTTAAGTGGCTAAAAAATTATTGAACTTTTAAAATTTTGAAAAGTTTGTAAATTAAATTATTCAAAAAGTAAATTGAAACCCTCAGTTTTGACAACAAAATAGTGTTAAGACAAATATAATTAAGATATATATAAAAATTTAGATTTTTCAAATAAGTAGTTTTTAAGTTAGGATTTTTTAAATTATTTGGTTGACCACTTGTTACCTTTTATTGCGCGTTAACGGGCTAAAAAATATTTATACATAGTAAGAATACTGAGAATAACGTCTCAAATTTTTGTAGATTTTTAAAACTAAATTTGGCCAAAAAATTAAAATTTTTTGAAAAATTTATACGTTTAATGTTAAATTTTTTAACATAGGTGGCTTAAAACGCCAAAAGAGTTACTTATTTGAAAGTTTCACACTAAGACCTTTCAAATGAGCCCAAACACGGGTCAAATTGGTTAAAAGACGCCCAAAATAACCTTTGCTGTCTGGACCGGCGGCCATTTTGAAAAGTTTAAAATCGAAATAACTCGTGTTCTGGGAGTCGTAGCGAGTTGCGGTTTTGACTTCATTACTGCCCCACTATAGTCTCTCTCTTAAATTAGAAAAACGGTCTATAAAATCGCGAAGTGAAAGCCTTTAAGACCAAAATATAAGGTCAAAAGAGTGCTTTTTGTGGCAACCAAACCGCATATTTGCGACAAAATTGACCGAGTTGTTGATGATTTAAATTTTGGTCGCCATTTTGGTCGCCATATTGGAAATTTTAAACTGACATATCTCCGAAGTCTTGGGTGGATTTCGATGCGATTTTCGACACACGCGATTGCCTAGGATCGTTTATCTTACCATCTGACAATTATAGTGACCTGGCGGCCATTTTGGTTAGCCATTTTGTGAAATATTATTATCGCTATATCTTTTGAAGGACTGCAACGATTTCTGCCGGATTTCCGGAATAAGATAGAAAATATCTTTGACTTTCTGTCTAAGAAATAAAAAATACTCTACATAGAGACAATTGTACGACTTATGTGTATTTCCTCTTAAATAAGTGAGACTTTGTCTTTTCATTCGAAACATATAGAGGACAACCTTGTAGGGTATGAAAACGTAATGAGAAACTCTACATAGAGTTAAAAAAATTCTTTTAAACTTTATATTGTTCCATTAAGTTTATTTATTATAAATCTGACTACACACATACCTGTGTCACGGTGGGTTTGGACATTTCCTACACCGTTAGTTTAGGACATATTTTATTTACTTTACTTTTTATACAAATTTTTTATCTTTTTATTTTTATTTTTTATTTTATATTTTATTAAACTGTCTGACGCTTTCCCCTGACAATGTTGGGAATCCGAACCCCTTCCAAAAAGGTGCAGGAGAGTGACAAGGAGAGACGTTCTCCAAATGGAGCGGAGATGGCAGGTCCATCTCCAAAAAATGAAGCCCAAAAGAGTGTAAGAAGGAGCCAGGATCTCAAGGAAAGGAATTGAAGTTACCCCCAGTGGCCCGCACAAAGCAGATAATGGCTCCCTCCACAAGTAGACCATCAACCGGAAAACCAGAAAACCCACCTGAAAAGTTACAGAAAATATGCAGATAGAGTAACTGAAGCAAGGGCATGTCTGCACAAAACTGCATCTCAGTAACTCAAGAAACTTAAAACCGATATTAAACTTGAGGTAACACAAAATATAGATAGGTTATATCAATTAGTCAAGGAGGCAGAAGTGGAAAGAAAAATGGGAGCAGAAACAAAAGCAGGATGACCAGGTAAAGTGGAGGAGAAATCGGAGAGGCAAGATGAAAGTAGAAAAGAAGCAGAAGATAACCTAATAAAAAGATAGAGCAACATAGCAAAATGCTCGAGGAAAATAGGAAAGAGATGGAAAACTTGAGAGACGTACTTAAACAACAAGGAAGCAGGAGGAAAAGACAACATATGCAAGTGTGTAGGAAGAGTAGTGGAATACCATCGATATGTTAACTCATTCAATTGCTATTTTCACAAGATGAAAAAGATACCGGAGACCAAGTACTAGAAAAGATCAGGAAGGTAGTGAACGCAAGGGAAGAAGGATTTAAAATTGATAAAGTGAGGAAGGCCAGAGATCGAAGAATAATTATAGGATGCAGCACTCGAGAAGAAGTAAAAAAGATTCAGGAAAGAATAAGCGGAGAAGGATCCCATATAATGGTAGAAGAAATAAAAAACAAGGATCCAATGGTAAAAATAAAGGACGTAATGAGTTACAACACGGATGGCGACATTATCAGGGCTATAACACAACAGAACAAGCAGATATTAGAGGGATTGGTTGACGAAGAGCAAAGGATGGAAGTGAAATATAGGAAAAAGACGAGAAACCCACTCACTTCCCACGTAGTTCTAAGAGTGTCGCCACAGGTATGGGGACGAATGATGGAAAGAGAGACCATACACGTTGACCTGCAACGAGTGCGAGTGGCGGACCAATCTCCACTGATCCAGTGCACCAAATGCCTGGGCTACGGGCACACTAAAAAACTCTGCAGTGGAACAGCTGATGCGTGTAGCCATTGTGGAGGCCCGCACCTCAAGACAGAGTGCAATGAATGGATCTCGGGTGAACCACCATCATGCGTAAATTGCAGGAAAGGCAAACAGGACAGAAGTGACCACAATGCATTCAGTGCAGAGTGCCCGGTTAGGAAAAAGTGGGATGCCTTGGCAAGGTCATCTATAGCGTATTGCTAAAGTGGTCCCAGGGATAACTGAGTACCAAACCGGAGATCAAAAATATTGCGTTGTCCAAGCAAACCTTCAAAGAAGCGAATTAGCAACTGCCGAACTAATCATGCACGCGGCAAAAAGCAAGACCACCTTTGCAATGGTCCAGGAACCGTATATAGGTAACATTGGTAAGATGCGGCACTATCCAGGTACGAAAATCGTACAATATAACATAAATCAGCCCAGCGAAAAAGTGATAAAAGCAGCGATTGTTCTGTTTGACGACACCATCGACGTCTCCCAGTATCCGGATCTCACCACGGAGAACGTAGCTGTCGCCAAGTTGAGAACTGGAGCCTGGGAGATAGGGGTGGTGTCGATCTACTCGGAGTGTGACAACCCATCGAGCCATACCTGGCCATGAAGAGAGCTTTGAGGGTTTGCGAACGAACAACGTAATATTGGGGAGATGAATGCCTGGAACACCTGGTGGGAAGTTGAGAGTCTGATAGAGGGATTGAAATGGCGGATGCACTTGATCAGCTGGAGCTGCATATCTAAACCGAGGTTCTGACCCACCGACACCATTAGAGGTGGGAGAAGGTTTTCTAGCTGTCGATATAACGACCTGCTCAGCGGACCTTCTGGAAAATTGGGAACTGGAGACTTTCTGGAAACGTTACTGGTCGGATCACAGGCAATTCTGTTTGAGCTCGAACTCGCTAGCTGTCGGCACAGACATCAAGAGAACAAACCAGAAAATATAATACCAGGAAGGCAACTGGAGCGAGTTTCATACGAAACTAGCCCAGCTTTGGCAAAACAAAACCTGAATGTTACATCAATAAATGAAATAGACCGCAAATGGTACTGGAAAACCACATAAAAACTATACGAACTCAATAGTTGATGCCTGTGAAGACAGCATGCTGAGATTGAGCAGTAGGAGGATAGAGCTGCCCTGGTGGACTGAGGAGCCCAGTAAACTCAAAAAGTCGTTAGAAGAAAACGCTGTATATCTTATGCGGCGCCGGTTCGAAGAGAATGGGTCGTTGAGCAGTACATAACATGCAAAGAAAAATACCAGCTGGAGATGAAAAGGGCCCAGACCTCTAGTTGAAAAACTTTGTAGCAAGCAGGAAAGGAGTCCATGTGGAATGGGATATACAGGGTGATTGGTAGAACAGGAGTAAGGCAGGAGGAGATTCCCTTAATCTGCGACGGAGTAAACGTGGGGAGCAAAGAATCTGCCAGGATCCTAGCGGATAGTTTCTATCCAGAGGATGAAACTCAGAACGATAATGCGGACCATAGAAAGATCAGAGAGTTAGCAAGTAAACATAGGATCGCAGGTGAAATATGCGACCCATCTTTCACGGAAGAGTTGATATGGTCCGCATCAAGTTTCAACCCCAAGAAGGCTGGAATAGATGGTCTAACAGCAGATATTTGCAACGCTGCCATCACTCAACACCGACTTGTTCCTGGCTTTGGCGAATAAGTGCCTCGAATTGGCATGCTTCCCAAAGCTCTGAAGGAAGCTGCTGTGGTTGCGCTAGCAAAGCCAGGAAAGGAGAACTACACGCATCCCAAGTCCTATAGACCAATTGGCCTACTGCCAGTTCTAGGCAAGATACTAGAAAAATGCTGATCAGAAGGATTAGATGGTACACCACGCCGACCATCAGTCACAAGCAATACGGCTTTACCCCAACGTAGTACCGAGGACCTCTATGACATGATGCAGTACATTAGAAATGAGTTGAAGCTCAAAAACTGATCGTGCTGGTATCATTGACATAGAGGAGCCTTCGACAATGCTTGGTGGCCGGCGATACGCTGCAGACTGGCAGAGATCAAGCCCAACAAATCTGAGGCGACTGATAGACAGCTATCTTGAGGATAGAACAGTACGTGCCAGGTTTGCTGGAGCGGAATGGTCAAAAAATACGACAAAGGGTGCGCAGGGCTCAATCGGCGGTCCCACCTTATGGAACATATTACTGATCCGTTATTGAAAGAAGTGGGTTGAAGGGGAGCACCTGTCAGGCGTTCGCGGATAATGGTCCTCATTGTCTCCGGTGACACGGCGCTGGAGGTAGAGAGACGAACAAATGCTGTCCTCGGGCATGTTTGGAGCTGGGGAGTCAAAACAAACCACGTTTCTGCGCCACATAAAACCAAGGCCAATATTTACAAATAAATTAAAATACGACTCACCATCTAAGCATGATGGGGAAGCAATAGAATACTCCGGGAAATTAAAATACTTGGTCTGACCATTGATCAAAAATTAACATTTAATGGGCACATAAAAATGTATAGAAGGCCCAGATAATTTATGGTCAACTCGAGAGCCGCAAAATCAACTGGGGTCTGAATTGGAGATAGTGAGGACCATATACTTGGCGGTGGTAGCCGATAACTTTATGCAGCGAGCGTTTGGGCACCGGCGACCAAAAGGTGAAAACGAGGAAATTATTAAACTCGGTGCAACGCGGCTGTGCAGAAGATAGTCAAAGCCTATAAAACTGTCTCACTGAACTCGGCCTCCTCCTAGTTGGTTGCCCCTGGATTTAAGAATCCAGGAGGCGGCACTTATATATGAAATCAAAAAGGATATTCGAGGGAGGTAGGTGACCGGGATTTGAGGAACAGAAGCATACAGAATTGCCGCATCCCGCGGACCAAGTGGGGCTGGAGTTCATATGTCTGGGCGACGGTACAGGTAGTCCAAACAATAACGCTGAGCTCACCATCTTTACTGATGGGAGCAAAATTGAGGGTGGGTGCGGCGTTGTCCATCTGGGACAGCGCCGGAAATGAGTACCAAGAAATTTAAATTGGATTACTTTTGCACCGTTTACCATGTTGGCCTTGCTTGAGGCTACCAAATTTGTTCTCGAATCTTCTGCACGAAGTTGCAATATATACAGCGACTCCAGATCAGCCCTGGAGACGATCACTCGGGGCGACTCCCTTCACCCCTTGGCGGTGAGGGCAAGGGAAAATATATCCAGGATTAAAGACCTTGGGAAGTCCCTTGCTCTGCACTGGGTTAAAGCTCATGCGGGGGTGGAGGGAAATGAAAGGGCTGACATTTTAGCAAAAGAAGCTGCACTGAGGATTAAAACAAAACCATATTATGATAGATGTCCTGTTTCATCTGTAAAGCGACAATCCGATAGACTCTGCTTTATGAGTGGAACAGGAGATACAGAGAAGAAAACACGGCCGGCACTACAAAGATCTTCTTCCCGGACGCTGTTAGTGCTTATCCCATAATAAGGAAAATTGAACTAGACCCATTGTTGACGCAGGTGCTAACAGGACATGGTGGGTTCTCCGAGTATCTGTAACCGCAAATGCAAGGAGAGCCCCTCATGTACCTGTGATAGAGAACACTTAGAAACGGCACACACCTTATTACGGAGTGCCCCAGAAATTATAGAGCGAGAAAAGAAATAGAACTAAAACTTAAAATAAAAATAGATAGAGAGGAAATACATGTAATAATGAAAGACAAAGAAAATAGAGATAATTTATAGAGTATTGTAAGCGTATCGCTAAAATAGCTATAGATAGAAATAAGTAGATATAAAAGGGAACTTGAACATATTAGTAAGAATATATAACACAAGTCCCAAAATAATAGAAATTAGTAAATAAAAACAATTGTAATTAGTAAATAATATAATAGTATATAAAGGAAATTGAAAATATATATAGTACATATAGATCAATTTCAAATTAACGTAATAAGTAATAAATAAACAAAGTAATGTGTTAGATATAAGTTAGGATATGATAAATAAATAGGTAAAATAATTATTAGAGTATAGGAGATAAGTAGAAAGTAAGAAAATAAGATAATATAAGACACTGTAATAAGATAGCTAAAAGAAAATTGTAATATGGTAGAAGATAAAGATGTAAAAGAAACAAATAGTAAATGAGAAATGGAGATAAGTGATAAAATACTGTAAATAAAATAAAACAAAATATATAAAAAGTCAAAAAGAACATTGACAAATAAACGAAAAGAGCGCAAGGTCCCTGATCTCCCATGTCAGGGAAATAGTAAAAAAAACCTTACCTAACCTGAACGTAACCTTTTTTTTTTTCGGGGAAACCATACCTCCGCCTGGGGAAAGGCGGAGGGCGTGCCGGACTTTACCGGCTAAAACCACCCTGGTGTCTCCTCAGACTGCGGGGCCGCGTGGAATCCAAATTCTTCCGCAGCCCCACACCAGTGCTGGCCCGGTCTGTCCGCCTCGTCTCCTGCACGGGTAGTGAGGTGTCTCGACTACCCTGCATCACCTCAGAGGCGCGCGCCGACACCCACTGCGCCTCCGCCTGGTCCATCGAAGAGGGGCGACTTCCCGTCCCTCGCCCTGACCCATTCATGGGGCCGAAGAGCGCCAGTAGCGCCCGCTTCCGGCCCAGCGGCGGATCTGGTCCTGGCTCCGCCGCCAACCAAGCCGGTGGGAGGGTGAGAGCGGTACCGACACTTCCCCGCGGCCCCACCACCACCGCATCAACGGTGCGGTCCTGTCTGAGTCGCGGAGGATAGGCGAGTGGCGCATCGCCATACCAACACCTCTTCCTCCGCGACTCCACCTCGGCTGCAGCGGTAAGGGTAGCGGACCAACCTTTGCAGCAGCCCACCGACACATTATCCGAGTGGGCCTGCCCACACGGAGTGGCTACCCGGCCGGCCTCACACCCGGCCAGCCAAGGTCTCTTGTTCACCGTGGGCACTGCCACGGCTATTAAGCCCCCGCCACGACAAGCGGGAACCCGTCTGGGGAAACCGAACCCAACCAACCTAACCTTTTTTTTTTTCGGGGAATCAGGATCACCTGGGGAAAGGCGGAGGGCGTGCTGACTCTACCGGCTAAACCACCCGGTGTCTCTCGCACGTGCGCGGGGCCGCGGAATCCAAATTCTTCCGCAGCCCCACACCAGTGCTGGCCCGGTTCATCTGGGCCCGTCTCCTGCACGGGTAGTGAGGTGTCTGACTACCCCGCACATCGCCTCAGAGCGCGCGCCGACACCGCTCGCGCCTCCGCCTCGGGTCCATCGAAGAGGGGTGATTCCCCAAGTCCTCGCCCTGACCCATTCATGGGGCCGGAAGAGCGCTTAGCGCCCGCCGGGCCCCAGCGGCGAATCTGGTCTTTGCCCGCCGCCAACCGTTTCGGCTGCGGAGGGTAGGGAGCGGCGCCTCGCAATACCGACACTTCCTCCCCGCGGCCCCACCACCACCGCATCAACGGTGTGGCCCCGTCTGAGTCGTGAGGATAGGCGAGTGGCGCATCGCCATACCAACACCTCTCTTCCTCCGCGACTCCACCTCGGCTTGCAGCGGTAAGGGAGCAGACCAACCCTCCGCAGCAGCCCACCGACACACATCCGAAGTGGGCTCGCCGAGCCCACACGGAGTAACACCTCGGGCCGGCCCTACACCCGCCAGCCAGTTCCTCTTGTTCACCGCGTCGACCAAGCCACGGCTACTAAGCCCCCGCCACGACAAGGCGGAACCCGTTCGGGGAACCCAACCTAACCTAACCTAACCTTTTTTTTTTTTTTTTTCGTGGAAATCCTCATGGATACCTTCCGCTGCGGGGCAACGAAAGTGGTTATGCCGGACTCCCTACCGGCTAAAACCCCACGGTGGTCACCATCAGCGTATACGAGGGGTCCTGGATCTCCGTTCGACAGCAACCGGGGCCTCCATCGCTTTGTTACACTATTAGCACGTCCTGGGGCAGTACATGCTACCCCCAGCACTGCAGGCTACCACGATGTCTCGAGACCACCTGTCATCGTCCTCTCGGGGTTACATAACCAGGCACTCGAGGCCCTCGCCCCGAGTGCGTCTGCAACCCGGAGGCTGGTAGGGGGAACACCGTTTTCAAGAGGAGGGCCGTGACGAGCGCCTGACGACGTCGTCCGCGCGATCTGCCTCCCGATCCTGCTCAAGCTTCCTGAATTAACAGATTCACAGAAGGTGGCTACGGCCTCCATGCCGAATCCCCGCTCAGCATCGCCGACATGACTGCTGGCAGGGAGAGGTTCCGTCCAATGCGGTTCACCAGGATTGTCCGCCCGTTCCCACGCTGCATACTGCAGCGGAACCCAACTCAACCTTTTTTTTTTTTTTTTTCGTGGGAACTTTGGATACCTTCCGCCTGGGGGCAACGAAAGGTTATGCTGACCTCACCGCAAAACCCCACGGTGGTCACCATCAGCGTAAACGAGGGGTCCTGACTCCGGAACGCAACCGGGGCCTCCATCGCTTTGCCACACAATAGCACGTCCGGGGCAGTACATGCTACCCCCAGCACCCCTGCAGTGCTACCACGATGTCTCGAGACCACTCCGAGTCATCGTCCTCCCTCGGGGTTACATAACTAGGCACCGAGGCCCCCGCCCCGAGTGTCTGTAACCCCGGAGGCCCCGAGGGCCGTGACGAGCGCCTTGACGACGTCGCCCGCGCGGGATCTGCCCTTCCCGATCCCGCTCAGAAGCCTTCTGAATCATAACAGATTCACAGAAGGTGGCTACGGCCTCCACGCCGAATTCCCCGCCAGCATCGCCGACACGACTGCTGGCAGGGAGAGGTTCCGTCCAATGCGGTTCACCAGGATTGTCCGCCCTTCCCACGCTGGGCATACTGCGAGCGTATGGGAAGCGGAGTCCTGTTCCCGTCCACCACAGGAAGCAGTTCGTCGTCTGCGTCCGATTCTACACAGATAATCAAAGCAACCCATGCCCGGTAATTATCTGTAAGTCTGTAGTAAGTCTTCCTGTTCGTCGCCGCATCCAGGCTTCGAAGACCGGCAGGATTGCTCCATGACACGTTTGCGTTCATAGCGCCCCTCGTCGAGTGCGCCATGTCGCCAGGGCGTTTCGTCGTTCTGCCGTTTAATTGATTCGAGGCCTTCTGGCTCACTACCACCACCTGGCGGAGGGCACGGATTGTCGGCCACCCTCGCGTCCATTTCCGCCAGTATATCTAGTGGTGGAAAGCGAGCCAGGATTGTCGCCGCCTCAGCGATATGTGCGGTATCCTCGTACGATCCAGTGGCCATCCTCCGCTGGACACTGTAAATTTTAGTTCTACAGCGTCGGATGGCTAGCCTTTTGCCCATACAGGCGCTCCATACAGAGCTACGGACCGTATAACTCCTGCATAGAGGCGACGTACTTCTCCGTCGGTCCCCTAGTTTGGTCAGCAGTCTATGCATAGCACCCGCCACCCTTTCGATTCGGGGACCAGGCGCTCGAAATGTTCTTCGGCCCCAGCGACTGTCCAGGTGGAGGCCCAGGTACTTCAGCGTACCTCCCCACTCTGACTTCGGACCCACCCACGCGGACGCACGAGTCGGCACCTTGCCCCCGTGGTAATTTATGGAACCATAGGGCCTCGGTCTTGGAGGCGCTATTTCTAAGCCCAACTCGTGGATTTGGAGACGACGACTTCCACCCAAGCTCGGCGAGCCCTGGCCCTCTCGAGTTATCCCGCTGGCGATCACCAAGGTGTCGTCGGCATAGCACACGACATTTACGCCAGCGGGAAGGTCGACCTGTAGAACCGCATCGTCGCGAGGTTCCACAGTAGTGGACCCAGCACCGAGCCCTGTGGAACCCCACGTTTGATCTCCTCCGATCTTTCTACCATCTTGCCCCACGTACAGAATGTACCTGTCGCGCAAGTAGTCCCCAATACCTTTTGAGGCAGGGGGCACCTGATGTATCAGTGCCTCCTGATTGCGTCCCAGGGTAGAGAGTTAAAGGCGTTGACGATATCAAGACTTATCGCCAACGCCACGCCAGCCTGTGATACTGTTTGTTCCGAGGGAGCGGACGCGCATAATCGCATCTACAGTGGAACGCTCCGCCGGAACCCAAACCTGCAGCCAACCGGGACCGATTGCATGACAGATGCCTGCTGAGCCGAGTGGCAACCATCTCTCGAACAATTCCCAATCTCGTCCAACAGGCATATGGGGCGGTACGCAGAGGAGAATCAGCGCCCTGCCCTCCTTCTTCAAGAGGACCAGTCTTGCCTCTTTCCAGGCTGTGGGGAATTGGCACACCGCAGACAGCTGGTAAACAGCTGTCTGAGCCTGTTCCAGGCAGCCAGACTCAGCACTAGGGCCCGGCCTGATTCCGTCGGGCCCTGGTGCTGTGTTCCGCTTTAAGCGGCTAACGGCTCGGTCCAACTCCTCGACGGTCACCCCCATCTCATCTCGCCACTCCCATGAAGACGGCAGGTGACTTTCGACCTGATCGGTCCTCTGGGAAGAGCGTGCTGATGACCCTTCCAGTAGATCCGGATCGAGAGTTCTTGTCGCGGGGCGACCAGGCCGGAGCTACCCAGCACCATCCTGTATGGGCGCCCCAGGGATCTTTTGTTGAGTCCCTCCAGAAGCTCTTTCCAGGACCGAGACCTGGCGTTGGTAATGGCGATTTGCAACGCCTTTGTAGCCGCTCGGCATGCCCTGTAGAGTCTGGCTATCTCCTCAGGCGGAGCTCGCCGTCTTCTCCTTCGGCTCTAGTGTACTGGCGCCGACACCGTAGCAGAGCGCACGAGCCGTGCGATTTCAGCTGACCACCAGTACACTGTTTTGCGCTTGGGGCAACTGGTTCTGGGCATCGACAGGTCGCAAATTTGCGCCATCGTACCCCGAAACCAGTTCGCCCACTCAGTGATTGACTGAACCTTTCGGCGTTTTCGCCAGGACGCGACGATGGTGGCGGCTTCGAGCTTGTCTCGGTCGAGCCGCTTGAGACACCAACGCCGCGGTGGGCTGCCTCGGCGACTGGGGTTACCGGGTTGTCGAAGTGAAACATCGAATACGATGTGGCGGTGGTCGACAAAGTGACCGCCCCTCCGCCACTGCCAGCCCGACAGCATTTGCATTGCAGGAGGAGTTGCCCACGTAAGATCCACGATGGACTCTCTGCCACTGTACACATGTGCCTTACGGACCCCTGATTAATTAATCGGAGGTCCAGCCCAGCCGCCCATCACTGTCTTCTCCCTTGGGATCGTCTCTGGGTTGCCCTGCCCTTGTGTGGGCGTTAAAATCTCCCAGAGCGATCAACGGACGAGTTTGATATTCGTGAACACACCGCCACCTCGTCCAGGTACGCCTCGTAGTCGGCTAGGGACCTATTAGAGAGACATAGCCCACTATGGCCAGGGGGCCCCATTGTAACAAAGCCTGCTGCCCTCTCAATAGAGTGCAGGGTGGGCACCTTCCACCCCCAGTAGATGGCGACGGAGCCCGATTCGTCACCGAACCAGCGAGGATGGTCGGGACGGCATAGGGGCTCTCCTGCCATTACGGGCAACCCGCCACCCGCAATGGTTTGCATAAGCAGATGCTGCGCATTGCAGTGGGTTTAGATTGCCCTGGAGGACTTTCAGGGCGCGAATTTATAACCCAGCCACTCCATAGCCGAGCTAATATCGGTGCAGCGACGGAAGTCGTTGTGCTTTGCTAACCTAACCCAACCTAACCTAACCCAACCTAATCTAACCTAACCTTTTTTTTTTTTTTTTTTTTTTTCGGGGAAACTATGGACTACCCGCCTGGGAGGCGGAGGGGGCGTGCGGACCTCACCGGCCAAACCACCCTGGTGTCTCGCACGTGCGCGGGGCCGCGGGAATCCAAATTCCGCAGCCCCACACCAGTGCTGGCCCGTCTGTCCGGCCTCTCCTGCACGGGGTAGTGAGGTGTCTGACTACCCGCATCGCCCTCAGAGGCGCGCGCCGACACCGCTCGCGCCCGCCTGATCCATCGAAGGGGCGGGACCTCCCTGTCTCTCGCCCCTGACCCATTCATGGGGCCGAAGAGGCGGTAGCGCCCGCTTTGGCCCCAGTGGCGGATCTGGCCCTGGCCCGCCGCAAGTTTCGGCCGCGGAGGGTAGGAGAGCGGCGCTCGCAATACCGACACCCTCCCCCGCGGCCCCACCACCACCGCATCAACGGTGTGGCCCCTGTCTGAGTCGCGGAGGATAGCGGTGGCGCATCGCCATACCAACACCTCTTCCTCCGCGACTCACCTCGGCTGCAGCGGTAAGGGAGCGACCAACCCTTCCCGCAGCAGTCCACCGACATCCGAAGTGGGCTTGCTGAGCCCACACGGAGTGGTTACCGCCGGCCCTACACCGGGCCAGCCAAGGGGTTCCTCTTGTTAACCGCGGTGACCAAGCCACGGCTATTAAGCCCCCGCCACGACAAGGCGGGAACCCGTCTGGGGAATCTAACCAACCCAACCTAACCTAACCTAACCTCGGGGAAACCTCGGACCACTCCGCCTGAAAGGTGAGGGCGCCGACCTACCGGCTAAACCACCCTGGTGTCTCGCACGCGCGGGGCCGCGGAATCCAAATTCTTCCGCAGCCCCACACAGTGCTGGCCCGGTCTGTCCGGGCCTCGTCCCGCACGGGGTAGTGAGGTTCGACCCTGCATCGCCTCAGAGGCGCGCGCCGACACCGCCGCGCCTTCTCGTCCATTGAAGAGGGGGTGACTCAAGTCCCTCGCCCCTGACCCATTCATGGGGCCGGAAAAGGGCGTTGTCCGCCTTCCTGCGCTCGGTGCGTTTTCTGCGGCCGGGGAAGGAGTCGAGACTCTTCCCCTGTCTCCGCAGTTTCTCTGCGACATCACGTCCTCGCAGAAGGACACCACCGCGTCCCACGACCCTGCGCTACCGACCATCTTCCGCACTAAGGCCGGCAGCGACAGATCAAGCCCCACGGTGAGGACACGGCGCTGCTCCTCCCTGCTGCACACTCGGCGAGCGTTGCGCCGTGTCCTCCCCACAATGGACGCGCAGTGGTGGCACGGAGCGTCCGGCTCCCCTGTCTATGGCACAGGTACTTGCCGAAGCAGCCGTGCCCTGACAGCACCTGTGTCACCCTAAACGACAGGGAGCCGCCTCCCCGAGCCAGTCGTCGAGTACAGCCGGATCGCCTCGACGGTAGCGAGGCCGGCGGAAGCGCAGCCTTTGCCGCCATTCCGCCACCAAGACCTGACGGAGCCCTCCTCGGCGCAGCGCGATCGCCGCCACCCCTCGCTTCCCGTGCCTGCCTCCGCGCCATCGATATAATGACGCGAGTACTTTCGCCCTAAGTCCCAGGGCGGGATCCGCCAGGACGCGTTGCTCGTAGGAAATCGTGCGATACCTGCGGACGACGACGGCCATCGCCCTGCGGTTTACGCAGCATGGCGAGAGTGCTGGCCGTCGTCCATCGCCCGGGGCCCCATACAGGGCCATGGACCGCACGATTCCTACGTACAACCGCCTACAGGCGGCACTGGGCCCCTGTTGGAAGCAACTGAAAGCGCCCGCTGCACCCATCAATTTGGGCACCAGCCGCCGGAAGTGGGGTCCGACTCATCGGCTGTCGAGCACCAATCCCAGATACTTCATGGTGGACTGACAGCTATCCGGCCCCGCTGACCACGATGTGTGATCCCGAGGCGCGCGCGTCGAGGGCCATGGAACTCGATGGCCTGACTTGTTTAGGGCCACCCAGGCCCAGGCGCCGGATGCGGTTCACCACTTGTACACCGCAGCGTGGCAACCAACGCTGCCTCCCCTGTGAGAGCTCCCCGGCAGTGACAAGCGTGTCGTCTGCATAACACGTCAAGTCGGCGCCTGACGGGAGTTCACCTCAGCACCCAGTTCAGCCGATGTTCCACAGGAGCGGTCCCAAGACCGATCCCTGTGAACACCGCACGACATGACGCGCCGACCAGCGCCGTCACGTCTCGATACGTAACGCATCTCTTCAAGGTGTTCCCGTGCGGCGGAGGTAGGAGGCACGCGATGGTAATTCAGCGCCTCCCGAATACAACCCAGGTGTTGAAGGCGTTGAGATGTTCAAAGACACCGCCAGCACCACCCCACCCCGGGATACTGTCCTCCGCCAGGGCCTCACGCGTAATAGCGTCTATGGTGGAGCGCCCGCGACGAAAACCAAATTGTTCTCGTCCAGGTCCGGCCCTCTCTGCACAAGTGGCTGACGAGGCGATCTGCGATGATACGCCTGGGGTGCAGCTTGCCCGCCTCGTCAAGCAGCACTATGGGCTGGTGCACGTGATGGTGAGTCCGTAGAGGCCCCCTTCCTCCTGAGCAGGACCAACCTCCCTCCTTCCACACACTGGGAAGCTGGGACCCCGCTGGAGATATGCCGTGAAGAGCCCCTCAACTGGGGCTCTAGCTCCTTCAGAGCCAGGACGAGAGCTCGACCAGAACTCCGTCGGGTCCGGCGCTGTG
>JAGSMP010001244.1:0-61207 GCA_029286625.1 Parnassius orleans | reverse complement strand
ATGGCCTGACTTGTTTAGGGCCACCCAGGCCCAGGCGCCGGATGCGGTTCACCACTTGTACACCGCAGCGTGGCAACCAACGCTGCCTCCCCTGTGAGAGCTCCCCGGCAGTGACAAGCGTGTCGTCTGCATAACACGTCAAGTCGGCGCCTGACGGGAGTTCACCTCAGCACCCAGTTCAGCCGATGTTCCACAGGAGCGGTCCCAAGACCGATCCCTGTGAACACCGCACGACATGACGCGCCGACCAGCGCCGTCACGTCTCGATACGTAACGCATCTCTTCAAGGTGTTCCCGTGCGGCGGAGGTAGGAGGCACGCGATGGTAATTCAGCGCCTCCCGAATACAACCCAGGTGTTGAAGGCGTTGAGATGTTCAAAGACACCGCCAGCACCACCCCACCCCGGGATACTGTCCTCCGCCAGGGCCTCACGCGTAATAGCGTCTATGGTGGAGCGCCCGCGACGAAAACCAAATTGTTCTCGTCCAGGTCCGGCCCTCTCTGCACAAGTGGCTGACGAGGCGATCTGCGATGATACGCCTGGGGTGCAGCTTGCCCGCCTCGTCAAGCAGCACTATGGGCTGGTGCACGTGATGGTGAGTCCGTAGAGGCCCCCTTCCTCCTGAGCAGGACCAACCTCCCTCCTTCCACACACTGGGAAGCTGGGACCCCGCTGGAGATATGCCGTGAAGAGCCCCTCAACTGGGGCTCTAGCTCCTTCAGAGCCAGGACGAGAGCTCGACCAGAACTCCGTCGGGTCCGGCGCTGTGTTCTAGCCCGGAGTCTCCATTTCATCACTGTTACATTGTCCTTCTGTCGAGCAACTACTTCACCTTTTTAGGTCCTATTTTTCAATCTTATTGCCCATGGAAGTTCTTTTCTATTTACTCGCAAAGTGCCGCATAAGTCTGTCTTATGCTGCAGCAAATATTTTGCTAATCCAACGGTATTGTAATAGTTGTCGCACACAATTATCCGTCCAGCTTCTAGGACCATCACATAACTGAACTGATGACACCGGCTTATCCAAATCAGCGATCTCGGGTCGCGACCTATGAAATGTCATAGTTCCAGACAAAACCATCTTCTGTGCAAAGTTTATAGATTTTCAAGCCGTATTTGTGAGCTTTTGATGGGTTGTACTGACGGAAAGATATCCTCCTCTAAATGGCATCATCGACTCGTCAATGACGATACATCATTAGGTGTCAGTAAGTTCTTCCAGTTGTTGATAACAAGGTTCAAAAGTGGTTTTATTTTGTACAGACGTTCGTTTTGATCCTCGGATTCATTATCAACAAAGTGCCAGCAACGTAATATTGATGAGAAGCGATTATACGACATGTTTACATTGTGAAATATTGGATGGTAGTAAATAGTCTAATTTCCAACGATTTAACCGTCGGAAATTTCACAATACCCATCAACATTACAAGGCAATAAAGGGAATGCCCAATTTCGGCCATGAGACGCCCAATAATTTGCATTTGTTAAAAACTACATCTTTTATGGTTATTAATCGCGGTATTCATTTATCCAAAAAGATTGCAACATGTTTGCACAAAAAGTACCGAAAAGATAAAATGAAATTAGGTAAATCCGTAATTCATTAGTTTGGGGATAAAATAAAAGTGTTGCCAATTACATATCTCGGTAAAAATCGATTCCCTTTTTCGATCGATTTTTGGTGACATTATTATAATGCTAATATTATTTTTCGATGATTATTATAATGTTAAGATAATTAAACAAGAATTGCTAGTTGATTTACCATGAATTCTTTACATAACAAAACGCTACTGCACAATTTAACTGTTGGGGATTTATATTTGCCTGACGTGTTGTGTCGTGACGGGCCCTGACGTGATGGCTAGTGTTCACATCTTTATGTTGTGTTCTGACGGCCTCTGACGATATTTTGAATCAATACAGTCATAGCTCGGAGAGTTCATACGTTTACAATGTTTTCCCATGAATCATCCGACTCTGATTCAGAGTATGAAGAAGATATTGAATTTTGGTGCTGGCAACTCTTATAAAAAAAAGAAGAAAGAAGATATTGGGTTCATACAGTGAATAATAAAAGAGAGTCTAAAGGCGAGTTTCACTGTCTCGTTAAAGAGATTGAGAACGATGCTCAAAGATTTCATCAGTATTTTAGAATGTCCAAGGCACAGTTCGAGGAAGTTCATTCATTGATTGAAGGACATAAAAAATACATACGAAGTTTCGTAAACCTATAGGGACAAAAGAAAGACTTGCTGTGTTAAGGTAAGGATTTATTTGTTTTTTTTTTTAACATTATTAGTAAAGACAGGTAATCAGTTATCATCAGAAAAGTCTGCATTGCTATAATATGATGAGATGTTATTCTTCAAAATTATAAAGTGTTGAGGCCGATTGTTGAGAGTTGATGTTGTCGAGAGTTGGTGTAGCTGGGACTGCTGGAAATGTCGTCATGGATGTGGATAGTTGAATGGGTAGCTGGAGGCAGCGGTTGTTGTGGCCTAGTAACTATCTGGTGAGTCACATTAATTGGTGTTCTAAGAATTTGTGCTTGTGTCTGAAGTTTTTATTTCAGCTTGTGATACAGCAGTGAAAACCAATTTTATTTTGGTCTGATCTAGTTTCGGAAGTTTTTAACTGCTTTGCTCATGCTCAGAAAAAACAAGTCTGTTTCATCCGTCATATTATCCTGCTGCTGCTTTGAATGATGCTTATGGATTCTCAAATCGTGCGAAGACTTCATCATATCATATAGATCCTGTAAGTTTGGTTTTCTAACAGGCTGTTGGGAGGAGGAACTACCAGTATGTGGTGTTGCTGGACGAGAATTGTCTGATTGAGTACTTTCTGAGTGAAATTCTGGAGATTCAGGAGGTGATGAAAGATTTGTTGTTGTCGACCTTGATTCCATAAATGCTGTAAAAACTCATTTGTTCTTCATATTTCCATGGTGGGATAAATTGAGCGGCTTGCCCACTTTTTATTTTTACGGCGTTTCAATGCGTTGACGTAGCTATTTCGTAATTTATTCCAGTCATCTTTACATTTTTCCGCTGAACAAAAATAAATTATCTGTGTTTTTTATTACAGATTTATGGCAACTGGAAATTCTTTCGATCATTGGGGCTCACTGTATGGGTTTGCTACAGTAAAGATCATAGTAGAACAAGTATGCAATTTGGAAGAATTTGGCCTATTGTAATGCCCAAGCTACAGAACAAATGTGGAGAGATTGCGAAAGGATTCGAAAATGTACCGAATTGTATTGAGCATTGGATGGAAAACATATTTCTATAATATGTCCAATAAATGCAGGATCCACTTTTATAATTATAAAAATGAGCACTCTATTGTACTGCTTGCACTTGTTGATGCGCATTACAGATTTATTATAGATGTAGAGCGGCGAAATAGTGATGGTGGCATTTACCAAGAGTCGTTAATGGGAAAAATGTTTGAAAGCAGTCAATTAAATGTGCCACCGAATAAACCTATAAACCAAAATACAGAACCTTTACCCTACACTATTGTGGCAGACGCGGCATTCCCACTGAAAACGTATTTATTAAAACCGTACAGTAAAGCTAAATTAGTTAACAATAACCCAAATAAAATATTTAGTTATCATCGCCTACTGTAGAAAATGCATTTGGAATATTACGAGCTAGATTTAGAGTGTTTCAGGACCTTACAAGTACAACCAAACATGGCGGACAAGATCGTACTTGCTGCCTGCTGCCTTCATAACTTTTGACCCAAGACACACAGGAAACACAAGAAACTTTGATGGATGAAAGCGAGGTGAGCGACGGTAATTTAGTAGATATCGAACCGTTAAATAGAAATCCATCTCAAGAAGCTATTCAAGTTCGTGAAGCATATAAAACATATTTTGTAAGTCCCCAGGGACAAGTTCCATGGCAAATGCAAGCTATTACACAAGGTAGAACACGGTTTAATTAAAAGCAGTATAGTACGTCGCATCAGAAGCCATCACAACAGATCGCGACACACAAATATAAATCTCACCATACTAAATAATGAAACCGATACCATTCTGATGCGTCACAACACAACACGTCAGACAAATGTAAATCCTTTATTCTTATCTGTTCTTAAAAATACATTTAAAATAGCATTTAAAACATTTTTAAAGGCGTGAACTTAAAGCGCCTCAAAGATTATTCTTTTTAATGAAATTATAAATCGAATAAAAAATCGATATCGATTTATCCATTTATCTCTGTTAAGTGGCAACATTGAATCTGACGGATAGGTGTCGTGTCATGTGAAATCACAACTAAATAGTCACAAATCGAATTCGTTTGCGTTGTGTTGTTATTTTGTTTTCTTGCGGGTTTGTTATCTAAGCAACGAATTAGCTTTCTAAATGGACTCCGACAATTCTTCGCACCCTACTGACCACGGCCTGAACATGGATCCCGCTTCCGCTTCTCACGATACCCCCTGCACGAACTTGGACTCGTTATCCACTGTTAACGATGACCCCAGCTTTCACACCGGCCAGAGTTCTTCCCAGCGCTCAGTAACTTATTCAAGAGGACATTTACGCTGTGTCAATTGTGGTTTAAATGTCACGAAAATTCGAAGACATTTGTTGGAAATTGCAGAAGTGCGACATCTTATACAACAATGGGTTCGACCACAGCAGGTAAATAGTTGAACCATGTCACCATGTGTCATGTCTTCCTCTGAGAAATGCTTTTTAACTGAGTTGACTTAAAATAATATCAATATAATAATTATGGCTTCTTTATTAGGTACAAGTTTCGAGTGACAGTGTAGTGTGCCACTCGTGTTGGACTGCAGCCTGGAATCAAATACGACATCCAACTAGTGAACAGCAAAATGCACCAATTGTTAGTCATGGACATGTATGCATCAGCTGTGGCAAGTCACTTTTGAGAATAAGATCACACACACTGTTCGGGTCCGATTCTCCATGTGAGGAACTCATAAGGAATGAGATTGCCCATCAGATTGCACCATGTGAGGTAAGTGTTCAAGTGGTAAGGTTATAATTTATTAAGTGTGGTGCAGATATCTCATAGTGATACATATTTTTACTCTGTTTGCATATCAACCCCAGAAGTTATTTTATTTTTTCACATCTGCACACGCTATATTTGACAATCATTCTAGTTTATTTATACCATGGTGATAAGATAAGCCAGCTAACACCAGGTAGTTGTGGGTTAACTGCCCATTTTATCAACTACCGAGAAATGAGACAGTTGATTTTTCATTGTTTTGGACTACTGGTAGTCCCTCAGTCCTAATTATTAAATTATATAATGCACTAAGTCTGCCGTTGTGCAGTATTGTTTTACTTGATAAACATTTTATTTATATTTGAGTTAAAAGTAAACAAATCTATTTTGTTTACTTTGGCGTCATTCTTTTGTTTAATATTGTTTCAGTTGCCATCATCATCTCGAGTGTGTCATAATTGCTGGCGAAGGACTGATAGAGCAGTATCACGTTCAACTGCAGAACGGGAACCATCTGATTCATCTAGTATTGGTAATGTATTGCATCCAGAACAACAAAGCTTAGATCATATATCACACAGTATACTGCTCCCTAATTATGTAAGAGCACCACTAACACAAAATCAATGTTTTTTTCCTGGTTGTAACGATTCCAATCGACTCATTGTTCCATCAGCATTGCGGGTACGTCTTTTTTGCGACTACAATTACTATGTACTCCAGAATGTAGAATCTGTAACTACCATTTAAATAGCAATTTGGGATTTACTTTTAGAATCAATATATAATCCTATTAAAACATTTAGTGCAGCACAAATTGAAGATTTTGCAACATTATTGAAAGATAATATGCATCATCATAGACTTTGAAAATATTCACAGTATGCCTGAGCATACTGTACATTATTATCTAGGCTTATCAAAGGCACAATATGAAAAAATTCTGTCTGAAGTTCCGAGACTATCAAATAAACATAGGGGTTCTTTTGCACTTGCTGCATATTTGATGAAATTAAGAACAGGAGATAGTGACGAACGCCTGTCGGCATTATTGCAAGTACCAAGAAGCACATTAGAGCGGCTCATGAATATGGCCCGCGAAATATTAAATCAGGATTTTGTTCCTATAAATGTAGGCATAAATCATATATCCTGAGCAGAAATAGCTCAAAGAAATCTCCTTATTCCAAATGGACTTTATGGGGGAGAAGATAGGAGGCCTGTCATAATTGCGGATGGTACATATATTTACATAGAAAAGAGTTCCAATTATTTGTATCAGAAAAAAACTTACTCATTACATAAATATCGCAATCTTATAAAGCCTTCCTTTTGTGTGTAGTGATGGTTACATCATAGATATTCTGGGCCCTTATCCTGCAACAACCTCAGATGCGGATATTATAAATAATGAACTTGGTGATGAATCCAGTTCATTAAGGCAATATTTTGAATCTGGAGATGTATTCATCCTAGATAGAGGCTTTAGGGATTCATTGCCACTTTTAGAACGTTGTGGTTATCAGGTTCATGTACCTTTGTCTCCAGCAGATGGTGAATATTGCAAGACAACAAGCTTCGGGTCCCGCGCCTACGTCACAGTGACCGAGTGAAGCCGGCACAGTCGAGCGTGTGCCTGCTGTACTACCCTATGTCAGAGGAGTCACAGACAAGGCTGGCTATATTTTGAACCGAGCTTCTATTAAAACATACTTCAAGCCGACGAAGAAGATTAGTCAATTTTTGACCATCCGTCAAGTGTAATATCCCTCTACAAGATGCAGGAGTTTACAAGCTTGATTATGAATGTGGTCTCTCTTACATAGGACAAACAAAAAGATCCATTAAAACCAATCATTCTGCGTAGATCGGGCCAAAAATTAATATTCAAAAAACTGAAGGTAGCCGGGCTAACTATGACATTAGGACGTCAAACACCTCAGTCCCCCCCGTGACCATGGGTGCTGTAAAGCACCCGAAACGTCGGGATTAAACGCGATAAAATCCGTAAAAATAGTTTTATTCAGTAAAATTATTGTTAAAAAACTGTATTTGTGAAAATAAAAACCTTTATATTTTAAAAATCCGGACTTTTTTTAAATCAATTCTTTACCCAGTTCATTCTAATAATTGCAAATTATCATTTCTATATGCTTTTATATGTGGGCACCCATGGCCGAAGTGTCTATGGACGGTGGGCATTCCCCTTTCAACATTTCTTCGCGTGTAATGTCTGTCCACCGATTCATGCGACTATGGGCTCCCACACAAAACTGCGATGCGATGCGATGCGATGCCGCATCGCAGGAACTTGCGATGCGAATTTCTGCGATACGATTTTGTGCGGCAAACCGTTTGGTAGGGCAACCATACCTTCAAGTGTATTCAGCCGTATTGGACGTGTTTTTAGGAAGCGTAAGATGGATCGCAAAAAGATTATTGCACTGCTGTTATTGTTAAATAGATATAAAAGAAAAAGAAGATTCTGGGTTCATCCATTTATTACGATTATGAACTCGGATGGGAACTATTTTACTCGAAAGTACTATGGGTTGAGAACTGAAGAAGATAAATTTTTTGATTATTTTAGAATGAGCATATCTTCATTTGAAGAGCTTTTGAGTTTACTATCACCATGCCTACAAAAACGATCGTACAAGGAAGAATCCTGTTATGCCTTTGGAAATGCTGGGACTGACTATCAGGTAAAGTAAAACAAAATTTATTTATATATTGACATTTTAATTGTTTTTTTTTTTTTGCGAAAAATCAAATGTGTGATTAATAGCCCATTAAAAGTAATTAATATTATGTAAAATCAAACTCTTCTTCCGTCGACAAAGCGCTATAGGTAGAATAATTATCACTAGGTGAATTAATTTGATCTTCCCCTGCGTTTGATGATTGTTCGTGTGATAAATGTGAAATTGGTGTTTGGTTTGCATTTGATGATTGTTCGTGTGATAAATGTGGACGTGTCGAAATGTGGGGTTTGGTTTGCAAAATGTTGAGTTTGATAGCCTGTGTAGCTCTGGTAGTTGCTAGACTGATAGGAGGAACTGAGGTGGGTAGCTTGATATGCAGGTTGAAGTAAGTCTGTTAAAGTTTGAACACGACTTTGAAAATAAGTGTTTTGTTCTCATCCAATTTTTTCAAAGACGGTAGAATTCCCTTAAAAAAACACAAGTGCCTGTTTTCCGGTTCCTTTAAAATGTTAATAATGTCATCTTGAAACTCGTTTGCCTTTCTTTTTCGCGGCTGCTGTTGGTATCGTCTTGGAGATTTTTCAGATATTGCTTGATTCTCTTGTCCAGGTGGTGCTTGCATTTTCGTTTCATTAATGCTATCTGTTGTCTCATTTTGTAAATTTTTTTTAAGATAATAACTGCTTGTACAGATGGTATTCTTTTGGTGGTTTTGCTCCTGTTCCAGATCGCTTTTCGTCTTTAAGTTTCTTTACGTACTTTTAAAAGTATCGTTGATCCCTCTCCATCTTTTAATACTTTATTACCTGTAAATTATACAAAATTAATCAATAAAAATACATAAATGTAGGGGCATCCCTATGACATTAAATAGAAAGAAACCATTCATATGTTTAAAAATCTTTTATGTATGTATTTAATGTCATATTAGGTAAATTTTAATTGTCGCCATTATTTAATTTTTTTTAAATTTTCTATTTTAATTTCAGATTTTAGCAACCGGAGAAGAATTCAACGATATGCATTTAAACTATTATAGAGGTACAAGTACAATAGCGAAAACAATACGATTGGTGTGTAACGCAATATGGGATCGCTGTTTACGTCAAAACATGCCTGAAATAACACAACAGCTGTTAGAAGAAATCAGTGCAGATTTTGACAAGAAAGCTAATTTCCTAACTGTTTAGGAGCCGTAGACGGCAAACATATTCGTATCCGTAGTCCCGCTAATAGTGGATCACTTTACAATTACAAAGGTTATAATTCAATTGTTTTGTTGGCTATTACTGACTCGAAATACAGATTCATCTACGTGGATATAGGAGCATATGGAAAGGAAAGCGACTCACGATTTTCCACAACTCGAAGCTTTATGACTCACTGATGAAAGGTGGCTTGCCCATACCAATATCGAAGCCATTGCCAGGCTTTCAAGAACCGGTCCCGTTTGTTTTAGGAGACGAAGCTTTTTTTTAAATAACGTTATGCGCCCTTATTCTGGCAAGCATTTAACCGTTAAACAAAGAATATTTAACTACCGTTTGAGTAGGGCGAGACGATATGTCGAGTGCGCTCGGCATACTAGCCAACAAATGGCGAGTATTTCATCGACCCTTAACGTCTCAATTGATTTTGCAGTCGATATTGTCAAGGCTTGTTGTATATTACACAACTTTGTACTGAACCGCGATGGATTACAACCCGTAGAAATGATCATAGATGATTCTGAACTACTAAGCCTACAGACGTTGAATGCAAGAATAATGAGTAAATTTAATAAGAGACAAATTTTCGAATTATTTTTCTAGTGACTTTGGAGCCTTGAAGTGGCAATTAAAAAATTTAAAATATGGAAGTACTTGCTTAGTTCTATGTAAATAGATATACAGTAGTACTTTAAGATAAATAATGAGATAGGAAAACATCAGAAATAAGTAATAACAATTTTAAAACGTAATTTATTGAAAAAAAACACTTTAAATTCAACTTTATAATGCAAACAAAATAATTGTCAATGTCATTTCTAAGAAAATCAAAATAGATCAGAAACACGAAATTAGTCGATGCTCATATTTACCTTTGTACTACACTTTATTGCACTGAATTATATTTATTCATAGAAGTACGAATAGCGCGCCAGGTTCTAGAAGCTCTTACACGCGCGCGCTATTCGTACTTATGCATTGAGTGTATTGTTGTAGAAATAAAAGTACTTACCAAGTTTTGTTTTTCACTGTTTTCTTTGTCTTGGAAATTCGAAACAAACTTTCACAGACGCTCTTCCACGCATCTTGCTTAATAAATTTATTTTATAATGTTCATCACTTGTGTCCCAAAGGACGGGTGCTCCTCAATTAAAGATATTAAAAATCTACATCATATTCCGCCATTCTATAAACAGAGGCGGCGCAGGCGCCGCGCGTCTTTCTGTAAAGCTGTCTCAGAGCGGACAAGTCTTTAAAAGGGCGTCACCAAGTATGACGTAATATCGGGAATGCGCGATGCGAATGAGATCGGACGTTCTTGCGGTGCATTCGTGCGAGTTCGCAGATATTTGCGATGCGATGCGAGTTCGCAGTTTTGTGTGGGAGCCCTATGAACTGATATGTTGACGTTCTGTTTCAGTTGAGAAGCGTACAGATTTGTTTGAGTGACCATAAGATCTAACACTTCGTCGGTCAATATACGTCGATAAATGGAAACAACAGATTGTTCACCTTGGATATGAATAGTTGGGCTGTTATTATAAGGTTGACGTGACAGTGGTAAGATGTCCTGACTCAGCCATTTTCTATCTATATCATTTATTTCTTGCAGAGTAAGCCGCATGATCTCACCAGCAGTCCGCCTTCTGCTCGTTTCTGGCCGAGGTGAATTTATGACGATATCGGATAAATTATCAGCTGGTGAATCTACCAATGTCATCGGTTACAATGTTTGAGCGGAAATCACCTGGAAAAATCCGGATCATCGATATCGTCATCTGCAAAATACTCGGTTCTTGATCCGAAATATCAGAATCTGGCTCGTCTTGTACATCGCTATCGCCGCCGTTCGAATCCGTGTCATCGTTACTCAATTCATAGTCACTTTCTTCCAGTATTCGTCGCAAGTCCTCAGTTGATGAACCTTGAAACAATTTCATGAACAGAATTCATAAATATGACAATGACATAACATAATTGACAACATATCTATAATCTATTATCTATGGAAAATATTCCACAGATAATCAAATGTGCAAGTTCGTAAATATCGTGAAAATATAAATAATAATAGTAAAGTAATTAATAAAATAAATACTTATGAAAAACTCATAAATGTAAAAAATTCCTGAACCACATGGTTCATGAACGTGAGCAAAATGTCTCTACGCTCATGAACCATATGTGTTTAGGAAATAAAGCCTACTTTTAGTTATTTTTTTAAATGATATTATTACTAGGGCTACCCTATGACTATAAAAACAAATTATTCAAAAACCCTATTGGACGTGTCGGTGAATTTTGCATTTTTGTATGGGACAGGAAACGTGTTAAGTAATTAACAACAAATGAACTAAAATATGTCATCTTCTATAAACTATTATCAAAATAAAACATAAATCTTATTTAGTTAAAAATAAAAATAATGACAGCACTCGAATATTTGGTACATTCACTACGTACGTTTGCAGTCAATGCATATTTGTAGGCAAGGCACATTGGTTTCTTGCATTTGCAGCAACAGTACTTTGTTCGCCTTTTCAACCGACTGGGACAGATGGCACATGTCTTTCTAACACCTGAATCTGGATTCTGATAAGTTTTGGTGGTGGAGGCTCGGCATATCGGCGGGTCCAATAACTCGCTCGATACTTAGCCGCAACTCGTGGGATCCTATCATTGTAGACGCGTAATTTCATTTCCGGGAGGACTAATTCACGTGCCAGCAGGAGTAAAATCGGCCACGACTGATGTCGCCGTTGTTTGTGCACTTGTTGTACAATACATAAGTATTAACACCGCTCATATCTATCAACCTGTAAACAAAGTCATAGGCCAACGTCGAGTTCTTCGAGAGCACGAGTAATTCGAGCATTTCTGTCCACCTCATCCACCCTCCTTTTGTCTTGTTATAGTCAATTATCATAATAGACTTATTAGTTGCAGAATCAGTCTCTTTGATATGGTGCATAGACGACACCAGTAAAACAGCTTTCTTAGGCTTAGGCACGTAAGACAGAATAGTATTGTCTTTGGTGAATCCATAACGAAGAACCAACCACTCTATCTTTGTGAGGTTGAAATTTTGTGGGATCTCCTCTTGTTTTTCTTCATAGTGCCCAAGTAAGTAAATCCACGATCTTTCAGTGCTTGCAGTAGTTCTATCGAGCTAAACCAGTTATCTGCTGTTATATTTCGGTTACAGCCCTCGATCCCTTTACAAAGATGTAGAACAGATTGTGGGAATTGAAAAGCGTTTCTCTGCATCACTTAGACCATTGCCATCAGATCCTGTGCCATAATATACGTAAGCATTGTATATATAAAACTTTGGGCGTCAACCAGCAGGAGAACTTTTAATCCATATTTATTTGGCTTTTGTTGCATATATATTCTAAATTTGCAGCGCCCTCTAAAAGCTACAAGCATTTCATCTATACAAATGTAAGGACCCACAGTGTAATTTTTCTGGCAATTACCGATGAACTCATGAAATAACTCTGAAATAGCGGCAAGTTTGTCGTCTTTTAATCGTTCAGATCTTGTTTGAGTATCATCGAAACGCAAACAGTTTAACAAGACCAGAAATCTGTTTTGGACATAACGCAGCTATACTGTCCCCATCTGTTGCAAAAATAAAGTCTGAATTTTCGTGATTTGATTGGAATACTGATGTATAAAACAATAGCCCAATTAAAGCCTTTATTTCTGTCTCATTCGTTGAGCCTAGTTCAGATCTGCTACTGTCTTTATATAGATATTTAGATAGCCCTATAGCTATCTAGTTTCTTGTTTGTGTTACTATCATTTCAATCATGCGATCACTAAACATCAGTTTCCATAATTCCGTGAAAGATTCGAATTCAATCGGACTTACTTGAGATGGTGCATTGACAATATGTGCGCACGTACTGACTTGTTCGGGATGGTTCCGCCGATGCCCATTTGTACCTATTCTTCCCGTAAAAGTAGCGCGGCAGCTCTCCTGTTGATTCCTCTCCTCATTCATTTGCGTCTCTACTTCGCTATACTGCTCCTCTCCGATCTCAAATCAAATCAAATCAAATCTGTTTATTTTGTGAACATAGGTTAATTTACAGATCTCGATATGTACATAATAAAATACAAAGTAGGTTCTCTATGTCCCGCCAGTAGGCATACAAAATATAAAATTAACAAGTGCAACATTCATTAAATTTTTTTCTTCTGATGGTTCTAATTAAAATCATTATATAATATATTAATAATTATGAAAAATTTAAAGATAATAAAGGTAATATATTATATCATACAATAATTGTTGTCATTTTATCTAATTGTCATCTAGTACATTGGCACATGTCATGATAGTTATGTAGTCAATGCAGTTTAATAATATAATATTTTAATGTCAAAATGTGTCATTAAGGAAATCATCTATGGAATAATATGCTTTATCATTTAGTAGATCAAAAGTTTACGTTTATAAATATTAATGTTGTCACAATCTCTAATGTACTTAGGTATTTTGTTATATACTTTTGGTGCCATTATATACTCTTCTGTAAAAACAGTTCTACTTGGTACTAAATGAAGCTTATCTGAGCGACGTTGACTTTCCACAAATTTATACAAGTTAACATTACGTTTTACAAAATGCTTGTTTCATAAATATATAATGAGGAAATGTTAGAATTTTTAATTTTGAAAATGTGGCTTACACGTGTTGGTTTTTAAATTACAGATTGCACGTAGACATTTTTTTGCAATGAACACATCGCGAATGTTGGGTGCATTGCCCCAAAATATAACGCCATATCTCAGGATTGAGGCGACATAGCCATGGTATGCTGCTAGTAGTGCTCTCTGGTTTGCAATTTTTCCCAACATGTAAAGGACGTATGCAAATTGGTGCAATTGTTTACAAATACTATCAATTTGAGTCTTCCACGACATATCATTGTCTATATGTAGTCCCAAAAATTTCTTTACATTTGTTTCTTTTACGTCTTGGCCCATATTTATTTAATATGTAGATTTATTGAGGTATTTTGTTTTATTTGAAAAGTCATTATTTTGGTTTTGTCCAGATTAATTTTAGGTTGTTTCTTTCAACCAGTCAATAATTGATATAAGACTATTAATTTCACTTTCAATGTCATTATAATTATTACTATTATAACTTACAGTGCTGTCATCGGCAAATAACGACATTTGGTGACTTGTACAATTTGGAAAGTCATTTATATAAATGATAAAAAGGAGCGGGGCAAGAACTCCACCCTGAGGAACTCCGTATTTAATCAATTGTGTATCGGAAGAGTATATTTTTTCGGTTTTCGACTTGATATCTATTCGGGTAATTTGTGTTATTTGTTTTCTGTCTTCTAGATAAGATCTCATTAATTGAAGCACGTTTCCCCCCCTAAATCTCTTCAATTCTAGTCTCTGTTGCGTCATGCTGTTCCTCTCTGACCATTGTCTCTTCTTCGATCTGTTCTGTAATGTCCTGGCTTCCATGAGCTCGTACTTCTCTTTCTTGTTCTTCATTGTCGTGATTATGGTTGATTTCTCCGTGGTAAACTTCCTCAACATGGGGATACGCGACCTCAACATCATCCTCATCGGATTGTTCGGATTCCGTGTTGTGATCGCTCTCTAAAATAAAATCAGGATCGCCTACATCGTCGTCAAAATCACTACAGTTGTCGTCACCTCGTTTATGAGATTTTCACATATTCTTTATCTTCTAAACGCCTATTCTGTTTCACTTTGATCTCCTGCAATTAAAGTATAATTTTAAAGCCGATGTGACGTCAATAAAACACTATAAGCTACCACACATGAATACCGAGGTGACGACCAAGACGTACGAAATTTAGTACATAAACACCGTACTTACGTCTGTGAGACGTCGATCGCTTCAATACGGAAACGTGTGCACTCACCGCGGGCGTAGCGTCGACTGATGGCTTGCGACGCGGAGGGAGGAAGGTAGCGGGAAAGGCGACGCTAAAGGTGGCGTGATTTTAGAAATATTTCAAAATTAAAAGTTATGACGTTTGTGAGACGTATAGGTCGGTAATTAAAGGTTAAAGTCACCATTGTAGCGGCCACGTTGTAGTAAAATTATTAACTACAAATCACTCTACCTAAAATAATATTTTTTTTACGCTGGCGATCAGATTCTGATTCCATGAACTCGCATGGTTCGCGCTCGGGCGACGCTAATCTGCCAGAAAAAGAAAACTTAGTTAACACGTGTTGCTAAATTATGGTAAAGTATATAGTAAATACACTAACCGGGCGCGCCTTTTGCGCGGAGGCGCCCAGGCATTATAACTCGAACAACCTCAGCGTCGCGCTTGCGAGTTAAAAGCTCCTTTTTCACTTCCGCTGGCAGCGCTGCAACACGCTTCTGGGTGAGCTGCTGAGCGAATTAAGTCTAGTTCACTGCTACAAAGAAGTAATATCCTGTAGCATCAAAAATAAAAGTCCCACAATAAATCTGTGTAAAATATACTTACCTCCCTGCTTGGGAGGGCTGATTGTCGTGTCCACGGTTTTCTGCATCCACCGTCTCTCTACGTCCTCCGCGCACTCTTCGGCCTCCCCGGCGCCCTCGGCTGGTAGGGCGTTCTCCACCATCATGGTTGCCACGGCCGTCACAACTGCCGTGCTGCCGTGTCAGACGGTAGATAATTTTCACTAGGTGATCTACAATATAATATAACTATTTAAAACTTGACTATCGTGTTCCCCGAAAGGTGACATACTGTGCGTATGTAGAAAATCTTCTTGCCTTCCTCTGAAAGGTCAAGGATTACCAACACCAGCCTGTAAGGGGTGTTGGTGGTCTTATTGACCATTCGGTGCACCTCTGCACCGGAAGTCCGTGGTCGATGAGATCCTCCTTTACGAAGGAGGTATCAAATTCTTTAGTAATTCCGCGGATAATTCCGTGGAGACGCTTTTCCTCCTGTGGGGAGTACGTGTGGTAATGATGTTCTTTCCCCTGAGAAGACTCTTAAGAGCCCTGAAATCTTCGACCGTATTAGTCGAGACTACAATGCCCCGTCCGGAAAGTTTGGCTTTGGAAAAGCCTATATTTTTGTTGGCCATTACCCGGGATATGCGATCCCAGGTGGCCTTATCGTATGACAGGGGGGGGCTTTTGGGATCTTTTTGTCCCGAAGTAGCCTTATCGGCTTCACCCTTTTAAGGGGAGGTTTGTCCCCTCTGAGGGCAGCAACGGTGGGGGCTGAGGCCGCCTTTTTTGCCGGTCTGGAGAAATCCGCCTTCTTCGCGATCCTACGCCTCTTCCTTCGACGAGAGTGAGGCCCTCGTCGCCTGAGGAAGATGCTCCTTCATGGCGCCTTTCCACCTCGGTGTTCTCTCCTGAGGAGGCCGCCGAGTCGAAGGCACCTGAATTACCACCGCCCTTAAAAGCCCTAGGGCGCGCGGGAGAAAGCCTGACAAGGAGTCTGGGAGGGTGTCTGAGAGGGGTGCGACTTGGCCATTGTGCGCGCCATCCCTAGCACGGCTGGCCAACTTGGTCACCTTCACCTTTGCCCTGAGCTCTCTGGCGTAACCACGCCGGAATGCTCCATATCGGAGTCTTCACGGGACGGAAACGACAGGAGAGAGGGAGAGCATCAGCTGTCCCGGGTTTACGTCTGAAAGCGCTCCGCTAAAAGCGGAGCAACCCTTTGCCCTTCATGTAACGCAGTCATATCAGTACATCACTTTTATTAATTAAGACTACAGAATTAAAAAGAAAGGAGACTAAAGGAACCTAAACACTCAGCAAGTGTTGTGCAAAACCGTAACGGACACCAATTTTTACGCCTTTTGCACCAACAAAACTATTAATTAAATTTTAAAAGTCCCCCAAAGTAACACTAAAAGGAATATAATTACTTAAATATAATAGATGTGTATGTATTATGTGTGATTGTGTAAACACCTACCAATAAAACTGAGCGCAATAACCGAAAACGAACTTTAATTACTTCCCGCTTAAAAGTTAAAAATAGATTTAAATGAAATTTAAAACTATCTAAAAGCGCAAGACCTTTTCAGCTAATGTGCTTACGCGAGACCCACACGGGCGCTACCACCGCCAGACCCGACGGTGGCTGGCCTAACCTACCCTATGTGGAGCGAATTAGGTCGCAAACCGCCTGGCACGCGAAGAGAATATTTAAAGAAATAAAACAGAATATTTAAATAATTAGATTAAACGAAACGAATGGAACAACTAAAGCGGCACCGAAACGAAGGACGAATACTTTACTTTTAAATTTAAAAATAAAATTATCGCAATGAATTTATCAGAAGGGTGACGTGCGTTGTTTAATTTTATAGTTAATCGAATCGTCTGAAAAGGGGGTATCGCGCCATTTAAGCTTTGGTTTCCTCCAAAAGTGGTGGCGTCATAAAGCGGACGCAATATGATGGCCGTAAAAAGATGACCGTAGACCTGTGGAATGTTCGAGACTTCGACGGCCGTCTTATGACGGAGAACACACCACAAAGTGTCAACGGTTGCAAATGGACGACATTGATTTAGCGTTACTCGTATATTTGGAAGATGAGCAATCATCAGAAGACGAAAATATTCGTATGGGTGAAAGTGATTTATACAAAGCTCGTACTACTAAGGGCTTTTGAAATTTTAGTGCGTCGTCGTCTGCACTGCAATGACGAAAAGTTTAGGGAATACTTTCGTCTTACACCAGTCTTATTTGATTATGTATTAAATCACATAAGAGATGAATTAAGTTATAATCCCAACAACAGACGTCAACAGCCAATATGTCCGGCACAAAAATTATGTATACTTATTAGTTAAGTCTATAAAACAAAAACGACATATTTTTATTGTACATCTTTATTGAAATTGAATGTTATCCTATGAAATATATTTGGCCTTGGTCATTTATTGCAATTGTATGTTATCCTGTGGAATTAAATTTATCCTTGCTCATTTAATGCAATTGTAGGGACTGGACGTGAAGGAACTAAACTAGAAACAGTATTCGTTCTTGGTGTAGGAATTGCTAATTCGGAATAATCAGTAACAGTACTAGTACTAAAGGCTGATCAACGTATTGGACTTTCGGAATAATCACTACCACTTGTGCTGGGCCTTGGTCAATTCATTGGATCTGAATCGATAGAAATATAGCGCAATTCTGCATTACCAACCAATGACCCAATTTGCATTCTAAGTTGTGCTTTTTCGTACCTTGGCAGCTTCTTAATTTTTGCCATGGAGCTGAAAAAGATTCCAGTTTCATCTAATCACTTTGGGGAGATGGTTTTCTGTTAACTATTTGTTTTAATAAATTCAAACGTTCCTGAGCGTGCGAATTATTTTTCCGTTTCAGGTTACTCTTCACATTTCCATCTTCTTTGAACTTTTTATTAATATCTTCATCATTATTACTATTTTCTTTTCTATTGTCATTGTTATAATATGTATCAGTATCGATATTTTCTTCTTTATTAAATGTCATATCCTCCGTTTCCTGATTTTGGAATGGTGTTTGTTCACTGCTATGCTGAGTATTTTTTCCTGGATTTTCAATTACGTTAGTAATGCTGTTTCTCTGTCAAGAAGGAATGCTGTCTAAGAACGATAGGAGATCTTGCTTCTCCACTTGAACCAGTACCAGGTTTTTCTTTTCGTCGAATGTAATAATCCCGAACATAGCACCATCTCTTGTTGCAATCAGTATCTGCAAGAAATTTAATTTTAATAATAACAATATTTTTCATTACAGACACTTGGCTACAGGCGAGTCTTTTCGGTCACTTGCGTTTCAGTATCGAGTATGTCATAGCTGGATAAGTGTCATAATAAATGAAGTCAGTGCGGCCATTGTCAAGAAACTGTTCCATGTAATTATACCATCGCCAACGGAAAATGAACAATAAATATCTGGTTGCGCCACCGCATACGTTTTGTATTATGTTAGTTAGAGGGTATTTAATAAATGTTTGGCTGGCAAAATTTCCTCTCGCACCTCCCTTTTTCCTAGCACATACCGAAAGATAGTGAATTGGGTCGCCTCGTTGGATGGCCGCGTCCATAGAGGAAAGTAATGCATCGGGAATAGAGAGCCCCCCCTCGCAGAATTTATTGAGGACCGCTAATGTCAATTGATCTGGTAAATAGCGCCATCTATTATCGCCATCCACAAACTTGTGATATGCATAGCTATAATTAGCTACCTGTCTATACTGAAGCCTTCATCCCTACTATTTTACTTGTGTTTAAGTTGATAAAGTTTTATTTAATTTTATTTTTTCTCTTTAACAAAATCATAGTAAAACTTTATCAAACTAAAAACAAGCAAATTAGTAAGGAAGTATCAATTTCAAAAGGTGATTGGATACATAAAAAAAACAAGTTTTCTTTTACAATATTATTTATTTGTATTGTGTTTATTTTTATAAGCTTGCGCTACTACTTTAATTTCATCCTCACCATGGTATGTGATTTTGCCAGACAAAATCCGATTTATTGAACGGCACCAACTATATACAGGGTATTTTTGAAACGCTCCCGAAAACGAAGACAGACGACAGTACTAACTATATCTTAGATGATGGGTGAAATATAAAATCGATCCTGATGAAAAAAAATTCATCTTTTCACAACGTTTTATTAGCTTTATTCACGCTCCATCGTGTTAGTATAAATCATCGTGTTAAATAAAACGTTAATTTCATTAAAATAAAACATGAAAATACTTAAAACAAAAGCAGCAGTGGAATTACTGAATTACAATCAGCTGACTAGGGTCAATGTACGCGCGAACGCCGAATTCGTGCGGCCCGTAACTAGCGATGGTACCACAATACTAATAATTTACAACACTTGTCTAAATACCTAACTTATCTACTTAACCTACTAATTTGCCACTGTGCTTGTCTCCACGTAGCCACTTTAATTCGAATTCACAGGTTAAATAAACCAAATAACTGGTTCGATTCCCGCTAATGAAAAAATACTTAAATAAAATGTTAACAAGGTTAGAGTCATGCTTTTTATCCATTGTAGGTATATTTTTTATTCTGATGTATTCAGTTATGTACCTATTCAGATCAGTTCAGTACTAAGTTATTTAAAAAAATAGGTTAAATAAACCAAATAACTGGTTCGATTCCCGCTAATGAAAAAATACTTAAATAAAATGTTAAAAGGTTAGAGTCATGCTTTTTATCCATTATGGGTATGTTTATTATTCTGATGTATTCAGTTATGTACCTTTTCAGATCAGTTCAGTACTAAGTAATTTAAAAAATTAGGTATGAAACGGCTTACCGATCCTCCGTGGCCTTATGATTTCCAGGCACATTAATATGTTGCCGTATTCACGAGCACTATAAACGTACGCGTTAGGCATTATTAAAACAAAAAGAAACACAAAACGTAACAACAAGAATAACACGTAATAACAAGTAATACCAAGTAATAACAATAAGAATTTAATAAACAAAACCAATGAACTGTCGCTCGCGCATGTGTGTCCAAAGTCAGCGCGGAACTGTCTCAAAACTAAAATTAATAGTGAATCTCGCTAAAACTGAAGCCTACTGCGTCCTAACTAACGTCCTTGCGGTAAACACTTTGAACATTCCCACAGACCGTCAAATGTTATGACATTGCCAACTTTTATTTTATAAGTTTAGTTTCCATATGATCCCACGACTAGTCTTTCATATGGAATTTAGAAGATAGTTGTAATTTTTTAATACAATTAGACAATCAATTGTACCTGACGAAACAAGCAGTTCGTTACTACAAAAATGATATTGAAATTAATAAACGTACTTACTTGGGTTTGGTTATTTGATTTTGTACAAGAAAATAGAAATAAAACGGTATTGAATAATTTAATAGTTAAAATCAATTGCAATTATGATCGACAGTTAATTAATCTAAAAATAATTATTTTACTTTACTTTTATTGACTTTCCGTTTTTAATCCTTCCAATACTTTGATTTGAAAACAGGTACGTCAAAACTATTACAAATTACTTGCAAGTTTTATTGTAATTGCCGCCTCTAATTCTTATATCGCTTGCAAACAAATCTTAGTAGGTAAAATGGGGAATTTATGTTGGCGCTGACGCGAGGTGACACACAGTCGGCCGGGTGGCGGCAGCGCGGTACGAAGGGGGCGCGACGGGGAATGCTCGCCAGTATTGTTGTGCGCGCACGCTATTGGTTCCTCATTCTTGCCGCGCTTTGAAAAGCGATGTTTCAATATACAGTCGCACACACAGCTTTCATGCACGACGCGCGACGATGTTTTTAAAAGGAAGGAAAGAAAATTATTTATATCTATTGTTTTATGACTGAACTAGTGAACGAAAAGGTAAATAGAAGGTGAATGGGAAAATTGTGCAGTAAAGTTAAATGTATTGAGGAAGAATACCGAAAAATTACCATGTGGTCAACCTGATGACGGAAACATTTATCATTCGCATTGATGATGATGATTCTGATGAAGTAGCATCCAGTAACACCAACACACCATCGACATCCGGTCCATGTTCCATGTTCTAACGGTATAATGGACGGCGTGTCACCCTTAGCTTAAGTTTTCTTGTTACAAACTACTTTATTTTACGATTGAAATAAAAAATAATGCTCAAGCATACATTATCCATTTTTAATTTCAACCTCTTCCAAAGTTCTAAGAAGCTAGTAAAGTAACTATTATGATTCTACAATAAAACCATTAATTACTATTATAATATTATAACAACAGCCTAGTACCATGTAGTACTTTAGAACGCGACTGTACCCATGCGCAGACACACCCTCCACTGTCGCTCAGCGTCGACGGGACCTGTACGGAGCTAGATAAAAGAGTTTGGCTTCGACGCGGATATTGACCCTAGTCAGCTGATTTTATGATTTATTTATTTTAAATTCCACTGCTGGTTTAATATTTGTATTTTCATGATTCTTTTGAATGAAATTAATGTTTTATTTAACTATATCAACACGATGGAGCGTGAATGAAGCTAATAAAACGTTGTGAAAAGAGGATTTTTTTCATCAGGATCGATTTTATATTTCACCCATCATCTAAGATATAGTTAGTACTGTCGTCTGTCTTCGTTTTCGGGAGCGTTTCAAAATACCCTATAAGGACATGGATAATTGTGTTTTCAAAATAATTTTTAATATTTTTTATGTGTTACACAACTGAATGGAAAGTCAACAAATATGTCAGTGAATATTTTTATTTTACATTTTAAGCCATTTTGGGAACCTTTTTAGTATGTCTGTCACTAAATTTTGAATTTGGACAAAACATTTTTCCATTTTTTCGATGGGTATATTAAATAATTTTATCTTTTTATATTCTTTAGCCTTATATATTCATTTGATTTGCTTTCAGAGTCGCCATATGTCTTTTTACAAATTTTGCAGCTTTTGATACATTTTTAATGTTCCAGGACCCACCCACACATAATTGCCCTGACCAACATCATTTACATTAGTATTTAAATTATGAAAGGCACCACAATTTGTCTTCTGTGTTTTCAGAAAATTGTGGTGTTTCCTCATCAATGGTACTGGGAATATCAGAAGTTGATGCAATATTTTCTCTTAGAAAAAAATCTAGATTCTGCAAGCAGCTATCGTCATCTTTTTCGCAGTTTGCATGCAGAGAATGGGGCGAGTTAAAATTATTAATTAAGAGGGACTTATAAGCCCCTTCAAATGCAACCGTGTCTGGTGCAGTATTTCTCGCCCCATAACTTCTAATATTCCCAAAGAAATTCTCTAATGGGTCCTGGTTGAAATTACGTGTTAGCATAGCATCAAATGAATATGTTTGGGACAGCAATATCCATATTTGTTGCATTCCTTCAATTGTACGTATGAAGTTTTTTATTGATGGTATAGCTTTCGTTTCAATCAAACGGGTTTTGTTATTTTTGTCCTTAATTTTTTTTATAAATTTTACAGTTTTTAAAACTTTTATGGCATTCTTCCACAAATCATGGTGTGGACTAGATCGTCGTACACATCCTTTATATATTTTGCCATCTGGCACATGAAATGTGTTAGAATTTAAAGAATCAAAAAGATTGTCCAATAATTTCGTGAATTTTACTAAATTTTGGCATTCTCCTGGAATGTCTCCTCTTGCCACGAGATGTCCTGCAGTCGCAGCTACCGTGACTAAAAATTTGGGCTGCTGGTTTCACTTTCATTTTTCTTATTTTGTCGACATAGATGTGCTCATCTGTGACTTTCAGCAGGCATTTCAACTCTCCATATGATTTGTCAGCTTCATAAGTTTGTTTATAGTAATCCCATTTAACAGTTTTTTCACATTTCTCTTCAAAATCAAAATATTTTAAATCTTTTGTGAGTAACATGACTCCTTTTAATAAATGTGGAACATCAAATAGAGGATTACTTTTGTTTTCCTATTTCAATGACTTCATTCTATCATTCCTTTTCTTCTCTTAAATATTTTCTTTTTGTATCCTCTACCAAATCATTTATAACGCTCACATTGACTGTGCTTTGATCACAGACAGTACATACAATCTTTAATCCTGTACTAGACACATACTTAATGACTTTTTGCAAAATTTCTTTTAATTGAGCCTTATTCATGGAGTTGGTGAAATAATATGACGGGTTGCTTATATTTATTTCTTAATCCTTCACCATGAAGACCAATACATGGTCTGCAATTTTATTGCCATCAAATGAACCCCTAAGTTGGTCTTTTGCAGCATTATAGTGGATTTGTGGGGATATTGACATTTCGTCGAAAATTAAGCTGCACAACCGGTCTTCTGGACTTAATTCCTTGACAGTATTTTTAATTTTTCTAAAAATGCATTTATTCAGCACTTCTATTTTGGTTAAAAGTCTTTTAAAGATTTAGTGGATGGCAATGTGAAATATTTTGCCAAAAGAGGGTAGCTTCACTTTCTTATATAAGGAAAGAGAGTATTTTTCTTCTAGTGAGAATCTGCGACCAGAAGGCTTGTTTGTCTGGGTGTACTGCATTTTGTGAAAATTTTTGCTATTGTCATTTTGTTTGTTAGTTTCTTAAATAAAAGATCTGTAGACATTTTTCCAGCACTGTCTATTCTGGATTGAAGGGTTTGTTTTTCTTTGTGATCTAATCAAATTCGATTGCAAAATTTTAATTTTCTTCTTGTTGTATTTAGCTGGTTCAACCAGAGTGACGGCAACTCCTGCTGCTGATGATTATCTGTAAAAAAAAACACAATTTTTTAGTCCCAAGATAAGCGTACTAGCTTTTGTTTAATTACTATCCATTAAATTTTTAGCTGGCATTAGGTTCGGTTGATTTTAGGAAACACCATAGTGTTTCCTTAAAAGTACAATCTGTTTCTAATCCCTAAAATCTAAAAAAAAATTACCCTTGTTTTTATTTATTGCCTTCTTCTGCAGTCTGCAATAATTGTGTTCTGAACTAATAATTCTGGCAGAGTTATCTGTAATGTGAGAGAAATATTCATTAGAAATATTGATTTTGTTAATATGTAGTTTTTAGATTTAATTTATTCTAACTTTATGAATATAAATTAACCATTACATGAATGCAATAAATAATTGGAATTAATATGTAAGTACCTGTCAGTGTCGGTTTTAATATAGCAAGGCTGCTTTCTTCAGTCACTGGTTCTGGTACAAGCAAAACTGTCTTTTAAGTACCAACTTCATCACACTTGCCTGAAAAATAAGAGAATATGTTTTAAGCGTCACAGGTACATAGGCAAGATTTGAGACACCAAGCTCTTCAATGTTGTTGTTTTATTTATCATTGCAATTGATAATTTAGACTATAATCTAAATGGCCAATAACTGTATTGAGCCCAATAACTATAACATTTACAGTATATTTTATTAGTTTAGGCCCAAAATTAATTATGATACAGTTGTATTTAATTTGTTATAGTAAATAACTGGTGAGTGATAATGACCTTCAGAAGATAATAAATAAAATATCTTTATTTCATGCAACAGAAAACCCATACAATAATGTTAATAAAATTTAAGTGAAATATGAATTTTAGTGTCAGTAATCAAATTAATTTACATAAATAATAATCGCAAATATAAATGGATATATTTGAGACCAGCCGCTAAGAGGGTACCAGTGTCTTACGCCGTGGCATGTAGCCATATCCAGCGCTCAAGCAGCGGCAAGTCCCACCTATCTGCTATTGTGTTGAGAATGCTATTAGAGTTGCCCCGCAAACGCTTCACAGCAGTGATGAAACACGCTTTCTAATAATATGGGAACCATCAGTGCATTTCAGAAAATATTACTGACGCTGCAAAACGCGTCAGCCTCATCAGCATCCGAAACCTATTATTATATTGACACGCAACGCGCTGTACACCCGCGCTATAACCCATAGGTAGCCTGTAAAAGGACTGGCAGGCATTGAAAATGGTAATCTTTACCTGCCTACCTCAATGAGTACACCTTCGGGCCACCATGTTACATCAGATGGACAAAGCCCTGCGTTCCCGTTCGATATCCATATGATCACGCAAATCCTCAGTGACCCAGATATTTAAAATGTGAGACATGTTTTAGAGGTGAGTTGTTGTGTGAAGGATCACACTTGGTCGGGATTTGGCTCCTGCCTTGAACACAATGAATTCGTTCTTTTTCACATTGTATCTGAGTCCATGGGACACTGCATATGCTTCACATACATTTAATAATCTACGCATGGCACCAATCGAAGGGCTGAGAAGCACCATATCATCTGTGTAACTTATGATATTCACACAAAACCATCAATATTAACCTACATTTGTTCCGCTCAACCTCGATCAGGCCATTAATATACATATTGAAGAGCCTAGGAGATGTAAGACCACCTTGCCTCACCCCACATTCAAGTCTATATATCAGAGTATGAGCTCGCCCATCTAACACAGTTGGTCTGCCGCTCATACTACGATTGTAGCACTGTAACTAACTTGTGCGGAACATCAGTCTCACTTTGAAAATTTTTTCATAGTAAATCATACGATACTAAATCGAAGGCCTTGGACAAGTCAAGAAAACAGGCAAAAACTGGAGTGCTCCTACATAGTATTTGACAGTTTGCTTGAGACACAAGATAGCGCTTTCGGTGGACAGACCTGGTTGAAAACCAAATTGTGCATTATTAAATTTTATATGACTACTTAAGTGTTGATCAAGCAAACTGTCCAGCACCTTAGCTACCACAGTAGCCCGTAAGATTGGTCTGTACTTTGTCAAGTCCGATGGATACCCCGACTTGTTGTTAATAACTATGGTTTGCATAAGGTCATCTGGCAGGTAAGAGTGGCTGAGACAGATTATATAACAAAGATAAGACCTTGGTAGATGGACTGCACATAATGATGGCACCTAGACTAGTAATCCCCTTAAATTGTAAAATAACTTATTTTGCTTTTCTTTAATTGCTATCTACGATAATTGGAATGAATATGTAAGTACCTGTCAGTGTAGGTTTTAATTTAGCAAGGCTGCTTTCATTCACAGGTTCAGGTACAAGTAAAACTTTCTCTGAAGTACCAACTTCATCAGATTTGCCTGAAAACAAGAGAATAATATTATTATTGAATTTATTTTAAAATAAATAAAACATTTTATTTTTCCACCACACAGAACAACCAGCAGAAATATGTTTTCTGCAATATAAAATGAACATAATTTGAATTAAAAATTACTGATAAGCATAAAAATAACAATACTAGCCTATGTACTAATCAACATAGGGTATAATATGGCCAATGCATGGTACTGTAATTGTTTTGTTAATAAAACATAGGCAAAATGATTTCATCATTTTACATATGTTTTGCCTAATGTGGGAAGTATTTTAGTTAAATATGCAATATTAGCAAAATGCTAACTGCAACTCAAGGTCAGTACCACTATAGTATATAATTAGTAAGTTATAATGTCCTTATTTGTAAATTATGTAAATCTTACCAGGAAGATGAAGTGATGGCACAGCTAGAAAATTCAACCGGTTATTACGGTTCCTATCCCTGTCTGTAAAATGGATATCACAGATGACCTTCTTCCTATACAGTTCATAATCAGCAGGACTATCTAACTTCCCACCAGCTATAAGAACCCAAGCCTTGAAACGGTCAGGATTCTTTTCTGGATGTGGAAATTGATGGTAGGAGTTCTCTGAAAAAAAAAAGAAAGACCACTTTTAATTTTTATCTTGAAAAATTTAAAGATCTAAAATAATTTTTCTTGAATAATGATGCAATATTGACATCTTAGCCAATGATCCTACTAATATTATAAAAAAACAGCCAAGTGCAAGTCAGACTCGCACACAAAAGGTTCTATGCCACCATATAATAAACACTACTTTTTTTAATACTTTCGTGACGAGAAATGGTGACCTACTTTAATTTTTAACTTTATTTGATTTATATTTATTTTTTGTTACACCAGTCATAGAAGTTCACATTCTGTGAAAAATTTCAAGTGTCTACCTATTACAGTTCTGTGAGATGGATGGACAGCAGAGCTTAGTAATTGTGTTTCTTATAAGTGTCGCCAACTAGGCTATCTCAGAAAGATGACAATTGTAAAAGGTATTATATGAATCTATTATTAGAAAATAATAAAATGCAGATTTTGCGACTGGCTTTTGAGTAATTTTATTTATTCCATTGAAGTCTAGTTCTATGCTTACAATCCTTATTAGGGTGGATGCCCCTAATACCACCCACATCCCTAATTACAGCCATTTCGCCTTTTTACTTCAAAAATAAGATTTCTAGTGGTCTTAACTACAAATATTGACAGCTAAATAAGGCAGTCGAGCGGGAAGGGAGAGGTGTGGTTTAATTAGTACAAAATTAAACATGGATAACTACAGTGGTCCATCCATATTGTAAACCATATCCGATTAACCTATTATTTAGGACAAGCTATCAAAAGAATATATACAGGGTGGTCCAAAAGGTGACGTCCAAAAATTTTTTTTGGAATGCTGACCTTTCGGGCTACATGAAAATACCCCATGTATGTTCCGCGATTTTTCTTAGTTTACGAGATGATTTTTTGTATTATTTTTAAAAATGTCGACTTAGATTCAAAAATTTTTTTCTTGAAAATTTTGCTCTTTTTCTACTTTTTTTATTCTTAGCGTAGTCTTAATGAGTTGGACTCTTTGACATAAAAAATAAGCTGCCTACCATTAATACAAATTGCAAAAATTTTAATCGAAACAAATTATGCAGATATGATTGAATCAAAGTTTAATTTTGAAATTTAAACTAAAAATTAAATAATGAGTTCCATGACTTTAAAGTAATTTAAAAACTTGCAAGACCCTAAGCTTTAGTTATAATACAAAAAAGTGGTGGTCAATGGGCCTTTTTAGCCCTAGTCGGCCTTTAATTGCACAGAGCCAAAAAGTGCAAAAATAATCGTTTTATTATGCACCTATTGTTTATTACTATGATAATTAGATTTTCTGGTATGTCATAATCTTTCATAATAAATAAAACAATTTGGTTTTTTACTTATTTATTTATGTTACAACCAATTCTCAAAGTACCCCTCCACTGCAATACACAGTCTACAACGCCTTAGAAAATTTTGTTTCAGTCTTCTAAAAGCATTTGAATTTTGTCTGATTTTGTTTCCGCCTGTTAATTTATCTCGCAGTTCTGCTTCGGTGTTTGTTTCGCTTGCGTACACCATCTTTTGTAATATCCCCAGAGAAAGAAATCTATGGGGTTCAAATTGGTGAACGTGCAGGCCAATGAATCGGTCCGCCACGCCCAATCCATCTATTGGGGAATCTTGATTAAGGTGCTCCTGTACCTCTTGCATAGTGGCAAGGAGCACCATCATTTGGTAAATCATACCCTTCTTGTCAATAAGTTTACACCGCCTAATGCCGTTTAAATTGTTTTGTAAAAGTCTAAAATATTCCGTTTAACCTAGCAGGCAATTCAAAAGGTCCTATAAGTTCCCGTTCAAAATTCCACAAGTTTACACTATAATGTGTTTGAAAATTTGGCCTTGCCTTATGTGGTTTTCAACAGCCCAACTATGGTAATTGTGATATTGAAGACCCTGTTCTTTCAAATCTAGACTCGTCTGTCCACAGAATTTTATCAAAAACCTGGATCCTCCGCAGTTCTTTCCAGCATTGTTCGACAAAATTCACCCGTCTTGAATAATCTGCAGATGCAATTTTGGACGCGTTGAATATGATAAACGTGGTATCCTCTGAAAAAAAAAAACTAAATTACTTCCAGGAATCACTGTTTTTATTCCATGAAATGTGGTTTTTGCCCCACATAAGTAATTAAATTAATTGATCGCTCGTCGCTATTCAAAGGTGCGCTAATACGGTGTCAAAGTAAAGTTTTAAAGACAAAATGAACTTACCTGACTTAAGTATCCTTATAACTGAGGTTCGTGGTACACCAGTCGTTCTCGTAATAGCTCTGGTGCTAGTAAAAGGATATCTTTGCACTTGTTCCACGACTCTTCTCTGACATCTGGATCCACTCTGGTACTCCGTGGGAACTGCGTCCCGAATTGTCCGTCCATAAATGTATTATGTGTATTTATGAACACTCTGTGATCGGGATAAAGTTCCGTTCTTCCCTCGCCGTTCTAGTTTCTCTGTAAAGCCTTGTTGCTAAATGGCCATTGCCTTGGGCAACGCTGTAAAAATAATGCATTTCTGCATATTCCTTCAAAGAATAATCTATTTTGCAACACAAAATCCAAATCACAAGGTAATCAATCAAAGTCCGAAACACAAGCACAGTCAAGTCAGTTATAAGGCGAAACAGAATACAGTTAGCGTTAAGTCGGTAAATTAGGAAGTATCGAAACAAAAACAGGAGTAGTAGTTACGCGAGCGATAGCTGTAACAACTGAGGCACTCTATGACTGAAGCTACGCCTGTCGCCTTATGCGCGCGAGCTATGGCTAGAGCGAGAGCGCCACACACGACACAGTATTTCACTCCCGCTTCCTTTGTTCGACACGTAGTATTTTTGTGATCTGAAACCGTCTACCTGCCTATTACTATTATCATTCATTATCTCATTAACATTGAGGGAAATTGTTGTTTTTTGTGACCCATCTGTGCTACTTACTGAAGTGGTACTATCCTAACCCGAAGATTTACATTTCATTTTATTTTATTTCATTTGATTAGATTATATGGCGAACCTAATTATTTTAGAAATAGGTGTTTAAATAATAATGTTGAAAATTTTCGCCTTGTGCAATTAGAAGCTGATTACGGCTAAACAAGGCCCATTGACCACCACTTTTTAGATTATAATTAAAGCTTAGGGTCTTAAAAGTTTTTAAAATTACTTTAAAGTCATGGAACTCATTATTTAATTTTTGTTTAAATTTCAAAATTGAACTTTGATTCAATCATATCTGCATAATTTGTTTTGATTAAAACTTTTGCAATTTGTATTAATGGTAGGCAGCTTATTTTTTTATGTCAAAGAGTCCAACTCATTAAGACTACGCTAAGAATAAAAAAGTAGAAAAGAGAGCAAAATTTCAAGAAAAAAAATTTTGAATCGCTTGTCGACATTTTTAAAATAATACAAAAAATCATATCTCGTAAACTAAGAAAATCGCGAACATACATGGGTATTTTCATGTAGCCCGAAAGGTCAGCATTCCAAAAAATTTTTGACGTCACCTTTTGACCACCCTGTATATGAGATAAATCAATTTTATCAAAAACAGATAACTCTAAATTAGTTGTTAATGATGGTGTCTTTCAGTACAGTGCATCAAGCAAACTAAATTTCTAGGACTTGTTTACTTTTAAAGACACTTCCTTAATAAAAGGGAATGTACTGTTAAAATATATTTTCAATATTAAGTTTGATGTACCATAAGTATTTTAAATAATGATAGGTACTATAGTTCGGCTGTTCAGAGAATGCGTTCCTGACACCTATCAGTTAGTCACGACTAGTGATGGCACAACATAACACTGAGTTCGTTACTGTTCCTCCAAATGAACTGCCGCGTTATTTTTAAGATTATTTTCGTTTTAAATTGGCGGAATCATTTAAAATTTATATTTTAGTAATTTAAGTGAAACCAAAAAGGTAATATTAATATAATAAAATTGTTTTATTTATTCTTTGTTACAAAGTTACAATCTGTATTTCTATGCAATAAAGTACATTGAATTGAATGTGCGTATATAATATTAATCAGACCTGATTCGCTTGAGGAGGTGGTGTCTTCATCATCATCTTCGCCTACATGTATAATTATATTATTATCAATAACAGAATCAATCCTGATATCTCGGTCAAAATGTTCCACAATCAGGTTTTTAGTCTTCTCAACAACCTTGCCCAGTCATTCTTGTGACTTCCCGCAGGCTTTTAATAGGGTCATCATCTTTTCGTGCTGAATGGCGGGAAGTATTGTGGCGGGCGGCGTAACCTTTATTTGAGCCCAGATTAGCTCAATCGCGTTATATTGGCAATGATAAGGTGGAATTTTAGAACGCGATGACCGAACTCCAGAGCCAGTTCATCGATTTCGTATCGCACATTTGCCGCTTTATTTTCTTTAACTAATTTAATTAGCTCTGGTTTTAGCATCTGCATATTTGCGTCAATGCCTTTTGCTTGTAACCAAGCCACCATTTCTTCTTTATTAGCTTGGGTAGGTGGTTTCTGTATTTGAACCGAGTGATAGGAGGCATTATCCATGAATATTACAGAAGGCTCTGGTAGGCTGGGCAAAAGACGTTCTGGAACCACTTTAAATGTAGTGGCATTCATTTCCTGGTAGTCATTTGTGGTTTTGATTGAAATGCCAGTAACGCGTTCTCCACAAAGCCGTATTTTGCAGAACCTGCGTGGCATATTATCAGACGGCCCCTTACCCATTGGTACTTTCGACGTCGACGCTTGTGTATCATCCGTCTAAGAACGGGAAACCGTGTGATTGGCGTTTAGCCATGTCTCGTCAATGAACACGACATTATCCCAGTTATCAATATTTTGCTTCTCTCAAAAACTTATCCGTTTTAAAATTATGTCGTATCGTTCTAATAAAATTTTCTTTTGTCTGTTTTTATACGAAAACCAATATCTTTTAAGATTTTGGTTAAAGCAGTTTTACCGCTAAACAGTCCAGCTTAACGATGCCAAAAGCTTCTTCCTGTTGAGATATTCATTTCTGGAATAGTAACCATTTATATGATTTCTGATTGCATCGGCGTCAAAGGTGTCAATATCTGTCACGGGTTTAGTTCTACGTTTCTTCTTCGGAGTACGTAAAATATTATCTTCCGTGCCAGTAGAGCCGAACTTTTCTTTATTAATATTTGTTTTTTATTTTTGTTCGTTTGCTAATTCCAAGCGCCTGAGAGACGCGTTCTTGTACTTGTTCGACAGGTAACAGGGGTCCGCCATTTTCCGCTCCCGCTCAAAGTAATCTTGCAGCTTGATGATTAACTCACGGGCTCCACTTTTCAACGTTTGTCCACGTTTAGGCATTATTATGCACCAAAAGTAAAAAGAACGCAATACAAAACACAATCGAAGTCCGATTTAGCGCCGATGTCCATTAAACGAAAGCCGGGTAATCAAATAAAAACAGATCGAAAACACTTGAAGAACGTGGTCTATGCGCACGAAACGACAACAGACGACTGTTTTAGCGTCACAAAATGGCGGCCCATAACGCCATTTGGGGTTACCATTTTCAACCTAAATATAAAAATGCTACTTTCGCGTTCGGTTTGGTCGTAGTTTTATTTTTATATTTAATAAAAGTTATCTTATAGTCCATTATTTTCAAATTCTTAAAAGAAAACAAACGTATTATTTTATAAAGTATAACTGTATAAAACAGATTACGATACTGTTATTGCCTGTTATTGTTAGCACAGCACTACAAATATAAAGCGCTGACATAACCTTTGTAATAGCGCAGATAGATTTAAAATATTGTTTACCAAGTTATTTGACACTCAGTTTGGCACAAAATTATAACATTCATTGATTATTGATATAATAATGTTGTTTTAATGCTCATCAATTGTTAAAACGGAACAACCAGCAAAATATTTTATCGTAACTGCAACGCCATTACAGTTACGTCGTCAGTTCAATCGCGACGTGTCAGAACGCATCTCTGAACGGCCGAACTATAATGATCCGGTAACCAGACGATTTTTTAATAACCCTACAAGAGTTTAGCTGGTTACAACTAGGTGCAACTTATTATGGTTGGTTACTTTAGGTGTATTCGATTTGTTCATGGCAAAAGTACATGTAGGCAGTTGCTTTCGGCTGTGACTGTACAATCTACTTTTACATTAAGGAATAACAACAATATCAGAAAGTACAGAGGTAATTTTATATTTTATGAACATATCAAGTTTAACTTACCATCTCCAAGTGTAACTGTACAGATGGGCACAACAAGATTGTTGAGACATTCTAGAGAGTTATAGTCAGTCTTTAATTTGAATGTGGTAATTAGTGAAATGTTAAGTTAAGCGAAACCATTTAACCAACAATGCACTCAATCACAACAGTTCAAGACTTGGGTGTTTGACAGCGATACTGATGGAAAGTGGAGGAGCGATAATTCAACTCAACTCGACGCAAATACACAAAATAGCGATAAAGCACTCAAAAATATGAAATCCCAAGAAATAAGCACATGCACAAGACAACGGACATATTTCGTATAATTTTTTTAATTTGATTCAGTGGTAGTGAAAGTTGGGTCTGGCAGAAGAAGCATGAGAGTAGAATAAATGTTGTAGAAATGCGGTCATTAGGAGTATGTTAGGCTGAATCTGAATGACATGGTGAGAAATAGTGTGATAAGAGAAAAGTGTGGTTTGCAAGATGACGTTGTGACCAGGATTAAGAAAGGAATGCTTCGGTGGTTTGGTCATGTAGAAAGAATGAACGAAAAAAGATTGACAAAGCAAATTTATGCTGCAGAAGTGAACGGCAGAGTCGGAAGGGACGCCCTAGACGAAGGTTTATCGACCAAATTATATATTGAAACAGATTAGAAGTACCCTAAACCGACGAGCATGTATGCGTAGATATATGGATGTAAAGGAGGCGAGAGAGGTGTGCCAGGATCGTGCCAAGTGGAAGTCCGTAGTCTCTGCCTACCCCTCTGGGTGACAGGCGTGAGTGTTTATGTTTTATGATTCAGTGCTGCCTAATGAAACGAAGCTTAAACTTCTATTTTACTACTACTTCAAATACGAGGGATCCAAAAGTAATGATAATGAAAATAAAACACGGTAATTAAAGTTAAAATAATAGTTTATTTTTCTTCATAGTCTCCTAACAAATCAATACATTTAGTCCATCTTTTTTCTAAACCCAGGATTCCCTTTGAAAAAAATTCTTTGTCTTGACCCTCCCAAAACGCTTCAACAGCGGCCATTACTTCGCTATCGTTTTCGAATTTCTTGCCTCGGAGGCGTTCCTTGAGCCGAGGAAAGATAGAAATCACTAGGAGCTAGATCTGGCGAATAGGGAGGGTGTTCGAGCAGTTCGAATCCAGTTTCTTGAATGGCAGCCATCGCAACTGCGGCTTTGTGAGCCGGTGCGTTGTCTTGGTGAAACAGCACTCGAGCTCGCAGTTTGCCGCGTCTTTTTTCCTTAATGGCCTCCCGTAATCTTCTTATTTGGTCTGCGTAGTAAGAGCCCGTAATAGTGGCTCCTTTCCAAATATTCCACCATAATTATGCCTTGAGCGTCTCAAAACAGATGCCATAACCTTTCCCGCCGAACTTGAAACTTTGAATTTCTTTGGCGTCGGTGAGGAGGCTCGCTTCCAAGTCATCGATTGTTGTTTCGTTTCAGGATCAAAAGTGGATCCAGGTCTCGTCCATAGTCACAAAACGGAACAAAAAATTTTCTTGATCTGCTTGAACTTTTCGAGATTGACTCGAAATGTCGTCAACTCGATTTTCTTTGCTCGTCGGTTAAAATTCTGGGTACCCAACGCGCAGAGACCTTTTTCATATGCAACTCGTTTGCAAGGATTCTTTGAACGCTGCCATATGAGATCCCTGTGACCTCAGCTACATGCCTGATGGTCACTTCGATCTGCCAACACAACATCTTCGACTTTTTCACGTTATGATTTCTTATATTTACGAACACCACACATTGAATAAAACTGAGCATGATTGCAGCGACTTACTAATTTTGATCTCGACGTTTCGTGCTTTACACCCATGATTATTTCCAGACCATGGGTGCTGTAAAGCACCCATGGTCACGTCGGGAATCAAAATTAAAATTAAACGCGATAAAACTGCAAAAATTGTTCTTTTTTTTTTTTCACGTTGTTCAGTGAGGGACGTGGATGGGCGTCCTTCGCGATGTTCATCTTCAGTGGATGTTCTGCCCAGTTTAAACTCCTGGCCCAGCGTGCAACTGTAGAATATGGAGGAGCAGAGTCCCCAATGTTTCCACTAAGTCACTGTGTATGTCTTTGAAGACATTTTTTTCAAACAGAGGTACTTGATGACAGCTCTAATTTCGTTTTTCTCCATGTTGATGTTATCTATTTGACAGTTCGTATTCAAATGAATGTATCTCCCGGAAATCGTGATCTATTTATATGATTTTTAGGCTGACGTAGTGAGTATATAAGCAATCAAAAATATTTTTTTGGATTTTATGCGGACCTGAAGTAACTGATTATCATTACTCTTGGATCACCCTCGTATAAACCTTATGGTCAAAAAATAATAAGTTTAGTAACACCTTTAAATGTAGTTAATATATGCACAACACATAACAAAATTTGCTTAATAAAATATGATTTTACAATTTCCTTTATACCTATCATTACATTATTACTAATAATGCTTGATTTTTTGTGGCGGCCACACTACCTTGATTGATTTACGTAAGCAGCTAAAATGCAAGATTCCAGAGCCGCCATAATTAAAAAGTATTAAGTGTTTCATAAATCAATTACTAGATGGCGGTAGTTTAACCAATAGTGAAATTTTTAGAAGATACAATAGCATGATAGCTATACTCAATTTGTATAGTCATTAGTCATCTGTCAAAATAGGCGACTGCAGCGCCAAAACGCGTAGTTGGGAAATTTGACTAAAAGTCACTGTCGTATCTGTAGCTTGCTATATATTTATTTATCTATGGCTTCAGTCACAGAGTATCTTTATAACCAAGGATAGAGTAATCAGTCGTTGAAATTGTTTCAGCGCCGCCTTAAGATTTGCACCTGTACTAGTGATTGTATCTACATAACCATAAATCGTATACATAACATGTATAGATACTATGTACAGCAGAGGGAGCCGATTGTTGAGATAACAGAATTTAAAAGAGAGATAACTATTGGGTGTATGTGTACTGAATAACTGACTTTACTTCGATAACTTGTTACTGAACTAAGAGGACTGTATAAAGAAAAGTGGGACAATTTAAAACTTTATATTTAACTATTTACAATAGCGGCAATTAATGTATGTACAAGGAATATCTACTGTGTCTTCTTTCTTGAGAGTCTTGAAAGTCTTTCTTGAGAGTCTTTGTTGAGTGCCGCTGTCGAATCGAATGCCTGCGGAGCCAAAAGGCCCTTATTATATTTCCGCGGCGGCCGTCTCAAGATGATAGTGTTCTCACACGGTGTGCTGTGCTCATTGGTTGTCGACCTCACGTGATGTCCGGGCGGTGTGCGGGTGCGCGGCGTAACGGGTATGAGGGGCGACGGGCGGCTGCCTCCTCGCCGTCCGTAACATCCTCCCCCCGGCGTAGCAAGCGAGGCTATACTCTCGGGAGGACGGCGATCTTCCTCACTGGTCGTCGTAGTACTCCGCCTCTGGTTCGAATCTCCACGTTGCGCACCACGCCGTCAGGTCCGGGAAACGTTCTCGTCACTATTCCCCTTGGCCACACGTTCCGCGGCAGGTTGCTGTCCACAATCACGACGAGGTCGTCTTCTTTTACATCTTGTCGCTGGGCGTCTCGAGATGCTCCGTGCGCGGGATCAGCGTCGGCAAGTATTCCCGCACCCGGCGCTCCAGTATTCATCGGCGAGCCCTTGCGCCGCTCTCCATGCCCGGCGATCGGGTGAGCACGTTGCGGTGATAGGTAGACTCGACGGTCCCAACATGATGAAATGGTTGGGGTTAACGCTCCTGGTCATTGATGTCGACCGGTACATGGGTCAACGGTCGAGAGTTGACGGAGTCCTCCGCTTCCGTCAACAAGGTTGCTAACGTCTCCTCCTTCGGACTCTTCTGGTGGAGAGTTGCTTCCAACGCTGCTTTGACTGAACGCACGAGCCGTTCCCATGTGCCTCCTGGTTGGGCGCTCCCAGTGCGATGAACTTCCACTGTGCGTTGTGTTAATGCGAAGTCCTTGAGTAGCGGTTTCCATTCTTCCATGGCTCTTCGAGTTCGGTGTCGGCTCCGTGAAAGTTGGTCACGAAGAACATTATCCACTAAAAGTCACTGTTTGTGTGGTTTATGGCTGGTGGCATCATTGGGAAAATGATCACAAGAAAATGCCGTTACATTGAATGGGGAACGTTATCGCAACATGTTAACTCGTTTTTTGTGGCCCACATTGAATGAATTGGGTGTCAACGACCTTTGGTTTCAAAGATGAGGCGACATGCCACACAAGTCGTGCAACACTCCATTTATTGTCAAGAAAATTTATTGATCGCATAATTTCAAGAAAGAAAAATAAAGTTCCTTAGCCACCTAGAAGCCCGGATTTAACACCATTTGATTATTTTTTGTGGGGTTATTTGAAAGGTAAGGTGTATGTTAATCATCCACAAATAATTCAACAACTTAAAAACAACATTCGAGCTGAAATTGAGGTCATTGATCCTATTTTATTGGAAAAAGTCATCGAAAATTTTGATGTTCGGATGCAGGCCTGTAAACGAAGCCGTGGTGGGCGTATGAAAGATATTGTTTTTCATGCATAAATGGCATAAAGTCGTATTTTTAATTAAACGAAGCTGCCTTAAACTGTTTTTAACTGAAGGTTTTAAAAATTACGTCAAGATTTATTTAAGGTACATCCATATTGTCAGTTCATCAGGCGAAAATTATCCATAGTGTATGTCGTCATAGGGATTTCATAAAAAAAAAACTATGCTTAAGTATTGCATTTTTTTATTCATCGTCATCAGATATAATATTATCACTGTCACTGTCACTGTCACTGTCAGTAACATTTATTATAAGCTTGTCTGACACTATCGATCATGTGGTCGAGATTAAACATTTTGTCTTCTTCTTTTATTATGTGAGCCACGCAGCTACTCCATTTTTCGACAGTCACTTCATTAAGTCCTTCTTCGAAAAGTTTAAGTTCGAAGTAAAAGTTAAAGTTAAAGTTATACGCCACTGAGACTCAATTTTTGAGTGTGGGTGTCTGCTGTCAAAAGGGTTTTTCAGGTCACTATGATTTACCTTTTGTGTATGTACCCATAATTTTCTAACCCATCATTAGTACCACCATACTTACACAAATTCTGTATGCTATCCAGCTTCACACTAATATTGCATACGTTTTCCATGTTTTACGCATTTTAGGTTATAATAGTTTTATTTATTTTTCGATAACGGTGCATTAACTCTGTATGTTTAATTTTCTTTTCAAAGAGGAGGAAACTGTTATAGTTTCTGAACGTTCATGAAATGACATTTGAGCTGTCAGATTGTGCTGTCGTTGTACTTTTACGGAAATAAAGCAAACTTCACGTGTTCAGATGTTTAATTGTTAATCCATTGCAATCGTAATTGTTAATCCATTGCAATTTAATAATATGTATAATTAAATGTAGTACATAGACCAACAGCACCTCACTCGCATTGCCGATCTGTCATCGGTGGCGAGTAGACGTTGTCTTGTGCTGTGTACCAACTTACTGATAGTGGTTGTTTTACTAAACCCTAGACTTTAATTAGTGGACACCACACGTAGTAATATTGATAATATCATTTTCTAGACTTAGTCCAAATTCATGCAACTTTTTTCTAATAATAACACCGGTTTCAGCAGGCATACTTCCAAAGATGCGGATCAGTCCTAAATTCCAAAATTCTTTCCATTCACAAATGTGAACATTCACATTCATATAGCGCTTATTCATGGACGAAGACCATTCATCAAGTTATAAGGTAAATCTGTTATCTGATTCTTCCAATTGGGAAAGTTCCCGTGTAACTTTCATTTTCAATGTAGTTCCATAGTTCATAACTACAGGTTTTATCGATTTGGAGACTTGTAAATTGTATCAGAAGCATTAAAGAGATCTATATCTTTGGAAGACCAGAAAACACGGAAGGCAAACCATCTTTAGATACATTTTATTATAAATAATCATTTTTGCTGCTGTAACACCTTCATCAATAAACAGGTTGACGTTAAATAAGAGAGTGTTGCGTGTATGTTGAATTCTATTACAAAATTCTAAATATGATTTACCAGATTTAATTTTTAAGTTTTCTAATTAGATGCAATGCATTCTTCTGATCTAGGATCACCAAACTGTAGTATAAATAAAAAATTTAAACTTTCGCAAGTTTTTTTTTTTTTTAATAGGATAGGGTGACAAACGAGCACACAGTCCACCTGATGGTAAGTGGTTGCTGTGACCCATAGACATCTACATCTATCTTCAATAAAGAATCAAAATGCAGATGCGTTGTCACCCGTGAGGACTAAGATGGAATGCCTCTTTTCCAGTAAAAAGGGTCTCCGGTTCTATACACTCACCATACGAAACACAGCAGTGTTGCTGCTATTTTACGCTGGTATTCTGTGAGAGGCGTGGTCCTTGGTCGAGCCGACCCATTCGTACTACAACTATACTACTAATATAGCTGCAGCATGGCTCTACCACGTTAAAGTGGAAATATCATATCTTTCACTTAAAAGTAATGTAACTTTACCGCACAATCTACTTGTTATACAATGAAATACATATGTAGTTTGTACAGGATTGTTTGGTCCATTAAAATTTCTTATATTCACATTTTAATATATAAATTCAAAATGCTTTGATCGCCATCAAACAGGGATCAAGATTATTAAATTTTTAGGAATGATTTGAACAGAGGGACAAACTCCTCCTTGTTCCATTTTTGTAAAAAAAATATATTTAATAACCGTGTATAAAATAGGCATCTTTATTAATTTATTTCTATAATTCAATCACTTTTTAAATTATTGTCACTTTATTTTTATATTATTCACTTTATTTCTCTTTAAAATAATATTCACTTAATTAATAACTGCCAAGTTTTGGGCAGAAGTCAAATAACTTTCAATGATTTTAGTTACCACAGGAAATAACTAAGATGAGACAGGATATTAAAAAGGTTTACTTACAGTCCGCTCGCTCCCATGTCTATCTGCAGAGATGCTCTTGTTTGGACAGAAAAGTTTCTTCAGTGCCCGATTTAACTAATTTATTTGGTTCGAGGATATCCGGAACCGTGGACAAGACCAATTTGAGTCTACGAAATCAGCTGTATCGCGGATATCCTACCAGCAACAATTACATTACAATAACGTATTAAAACTAATTCAGTAGAATACTGACTTAGCTAGGTGATTACATTACTACGATGAGAACTATAACGAATCTTATTCTAATGCAACGGCTTTTATATGATTGTAAAACATGTCTGTTGACTGAAAGTATAACGCCTTGGTTTGACCAGCACATAATCAAACAGAGAGATAGCGTCTCCTGTAACGTTAAGACTTCATAACATGTTTTCAGTAATCTAATATCAAAGGTTTGCGTGGTGGAGTGAGCGGTACCCCGTCCCGCGACCCTAGCTCTTGCCATCCCCACCGCTGGTAGCGCACCGCTCCGCCCGATTCGCGCGTCGCCGTCAGTCAGTTCTGCGCTCCTGGCGCTACACGACACACGTTTTATGCTTCTTCGCAATCGCAATCTCGTGAGATCTCGTCTGATTTCGAGCCGAGATCAATCGTAAATATGGCCGAGATTTCGCAATTTCGAGATCTCGCGAGAACGAGTTTGCATTCCTACTCACAACGCACAACCTGTTGACGTATCGAGATAAAACAATATAATTATTTTAAACGTATAAATTATATTTAAATAAACAATATAAGAAATTTACTAAAAGTTTTAATAATGTGACAATTAACAAGAATTGGTTGCTGAGATACAAACACAGACTACTAAGAGGATACTACGCATCAGACGGGAATCTTAGAACAACCAATACGAACACGGTAGTTTAGAGTTTGACATTTGTTTATTACTCTACGTTATTATGACTATTTTCGTTACTTTTAATTTTTAGTTATAAGGCAAAAGTACACCATTAATAAAGCCTAATTTCATTCACTCAGCTTTCACTATTTAAAAGTTTACAATTTTAAAATCTTTAGAACATATAATACAAAAATAAAACAAGTGGTATTTATTTATTCAAGTTTTTATTTTTCAATTTCTTTGAAATTTTTATTAACTTTATCCTGCATTTGTGGCAATTAGTTATGTAATTTTAATCTCACAATATCCAACCTTTATGATTTTATTTATTACGTTACACCAGTTCCATATACATAATTTTATTGTAATGGAGACAAAACATTCTAGTAGAGCTTGTTCATGACTCCGGCATGTTAAGAAATCAAACGATAATTTGGATTTAATTTCATTTGCTTTTTTTTTTTTGAAATTTCATAATTTGGTTTCACTTCCAAATATTGGTTTGTTTCTTTTACAATGGTTGAAAAATACCTCACTGAATATTCTGAGGGATAGGATATTTTTTAGTTTCTGTATTCTCATTGAGAAATCTGGTGGACTGACGACTCATTATTTTGGGTTAAACAATTTTGGGCTTTTACAATTATTACAGTTAATTATTTTTAAACATTTTTTTCACAACCCATCCCGCAGTATATGCACGAGTGTACACTGTGTCTTTCTTTTCGAACTTCTACTTGAATATTTTTCATGTCTTCGGGAGAGATTATTATTTAAGAGGTTGACAGAGGCATCTGGATTTCACAAACTTGTGGTGCGTCTAATATTATTTTAATTTTATTATTTGTTCTCCCGATGTCTCCTCTCAATTATGATTTTCTGAATATAAATTAACGAATCTGGTAACTAATAAGGAGCGAAATATATTTTTAAATTGCTTGACAATTGGGGTCATTGCTTCTAAAACTATATGTCCGCATTTGACCAAAAAAGTTTTCAATTGAGTCTGAATTCATACCTTGGGCGCATAATTTTTAAATCGTTTTCTTTAAAAAGCGCCATAATCTAATTAAACGTTTTAATGTCACAACAATTTTTTTGAGAGGCACAATACACTCCTTGCCTTCTTTATTAATAAATCATTTCTTCTAATTTTTTATGGTTTTTGTCCAGGTTTCGTGCTCCGATGAGTTCGTTACAGCTGCCATAAGGGCTTCCTTTGTTTTCCGTCTAAGAGCTAGTTATGCAACCACAAGACCATAGGGTTGTTTACGGTTCGGATTTAGAGAGGGCTGCATAAGCATTAGACAGTATCCAGTAACTGTAGAGTCAGCGCTTTGGTTGCATGAGATATCAGGCAGAGCTCATGGGAGCGGACACTTCGTTCTGACATCGACTTCTGTCAAGACGTATTAATTAAGTAGTTATAATTTTAATTGTAATTAAGAAATAAATAGATTTTAAATAGTTTTAAAAATCATTTTACGTTCCCGTAATCTTGACTGGCGCAGCCGGTAGGATCGTCACACTTCGGTAGCGCGTTGCGTCCGCGAATTCGATATAAAACTCTGTCGTAATCGGAGGTCCGCGGCGCGAAGAAAACCGAGACGATCCTCAGAACCAAAGAAATTTGTCAAGGAAGCGGAGCTGATCCTGAACCATGAGAGCAGCTGGCGGCTGGTGAGTAGAACTTTCACCATCCTTTCCACTACCTCGACGTTCTGTTATCTTGAGATCGAACTTTCTCATTTTAACGTATTCTGGTTAAATAGTTTAAAATTAAATAAATAATTGTATGTAATAAACAATTTGAGTTTTACCTATTTTTATAATTTGCAAATTATAAACAAATTATAGTTTTACAAAGAAATAGTTTTATTAAGCATACATTTTATTTCTTAATAATTTCGTGTGATATTTAGGTTTCTTTTACATTTCATTTTATTTTTTATTGTTTGTGTGTGTAAATTAATACATAATTATGGAGAATATCAGACTTATTCCGTGAAATGATTAAAAATCCCTACGTTTGATGGAGATAAACGTCATTTAAATCTATTTTTAAGAATGTGTGAATATGTTATAGCTAAATTTACTGGCACGACGGAACAGAATTTGTACGTGATGAATACATAACAAGCCGCCTTATCGGCAATGCAGCTGCATTAGTCGGGGAGCGCGATGATATCGAAACGTGGGATGAGTTTAAGCAATTATTAATTCAGCATTTTGAGACTCGCGTAGTGAGGAGTGTTTAAATATCGAACTTGAGACTTTAAGAATTAAACCCGAGAAAGTTATTTAGATTTTGCTGTCGAATTCAATCTTTGAGATCAATTTTAATAGGCAAAGTTAATCGGTTGTCTGACTCAAATATGCGCTGTAGTAAAAGGCCATTTATGAAAATACATCATTAAACGTTTTCCTGTACAATTTACCGGAACATTTAGTTCGAGTAGTGCGTCTAAAGGCCCCAAATTCATTAGAGGATGCGCTTCCACTGTATTAGAAGAAGTTAACTCATAGTCAGTACCAAATGAGAAACAAAATGTCTGGATCTAATCTCGCATCTCATTCACAATCGCATAACGCATCCCCATCATTTAAATTCGGTAATAATAATACTCAACCTCAACATTTTTCTAGTTTTAAGCCTATGCCAATGAACCAACCACCTAGATATAATTTTGGCATCCCACCGAATAAGAGTGCAGATGCCGCTTCCCACTCAAGGTCAGCAGCGACAATTTAACAATTTCGAAATTATTATCGACCACCACAACCTAATAATAACCAAATGAAATTCGGATATCGTCCACCTCAATTTGGCTATAGACCTGTAGGCCTTCAGCCCTTACCTTCGATGCGTCCTCAACAGTTCGGTATGCAACAGCGATACAACAATAATAATAATGTCCTCAGCATAACCAACCGCGAATAATGATGTGTCGATGCGCACAGCACCTGTAGCACGACCGCAGCAAGGTTTTAGGTTAAACGAATTAGAATTAAATGAGAATGACTATAGCGACGACATGTACATTACGAAAACCCAGATTATTTCGATCAATATCCTAATGACGCTTCTACTATTACCCCGAATATCAATCTGAAGAAACTGTAACAGGAAACGGAGACCAACGCGGCAGACACAAATGACATTAAGACGACAGAAAATATTGAAAATTTTCATAAACGCCTCAGCCAAACCTCTGAAACCATAGAACTAAATTGTGACTCTAATTTAAAATTACCTTATATATATATCCCTGAGTTAGATTCCAAATTTATGCTGGACACCGGTAGCACACGTTCATTTATAAGCCCACGCATACCAATATTTTAAAACGACATTTTTAATGAACCCTTCGAGGTCATTAGTACATGCTACAAGTAGCCATAATCAGGTCATAGTTATTCCGTTACCACCACATTTAAAAGCCCTGAATATCATAAGTTCTATATATATAATGTAGATTCGCGTTATGATGGCCTCATAGGTAATGACTTATTAAAACAATTAGAGGCTGTCATCGATTTAAAGCGTCATATACTTTCGACAAAATTTACAAGTATCCCTATTATACATAATTTTGAAAATCACATTTTTATTTTACCTCCTAGATCGGAATTACGTGTTAAACTACCAACCGATGTACATTCAGGCGAAGCCATATTAAATTATAAGCAGTTTTGTGAAGGGGTTAGAATGGTGCTATTGTGACGTGCAATAACGGATATGCTTCCACAGTTATCCAAAATACTCTCGAACAGGAAATGACCCTGACCGTGACACGACCTTTCCAAACTGAGACTTTTAATGACAGTGAGAAAACCCTAGTTAATTCCCTTGTAGATAAAACTGATACCGACATTGACCAACTCCTATTACAAAATTTAGGTAAATTAAGACTAGAACACATGAATGAGGAAGAGCGTAAAGCTATTTTTGCGCTCTGTACGGAATACAAAGACATCTTTTACTGTGACAAATTGCCCTTGACGTTCACCAATCAAGTGAAACATTTTATCCGTACCGTTAATGAAGACCCAATTTATACTAAAGCGTACAGACAACCACCTGCTCAAGCTCAGGAAATAAAGAGGCAAGAGAAACTCTTGAAGACAATGTCATTCAAGAATCTTCTCCTTGGAGTGCCCCAGTTCATTTAGTACCAAAAAAGGTCGACGCGTCTGGGGAACGTAAATTTCGTATGGTGATCGACTATAGGCGACTTAACGAAGTGACTATAGGAGACAAATATCCTCTACCAAATATAAACGACATATTTGATAAATTAGGCAAATGTACATACTTCTCGACCTTAGATCTTGCAAGCGGTTATCATCAAATTGAAGTCAACGAAAGTGACCGACAAAAAACTGCGTTTAGTACCGAGTTTGGCCATTACGAGTTCTTGGATGCCGTTCGGCTTAAAGACAGCGCCGGCAACCTTCCAACGCGCAATGGACAACATTCTAAGAGGCCTGCAAGGGATCCACTGTTTAGTCTACTTAGATGACATAATTGTGGCATCTCAAAGTCTCCAAGAACATATTGAAAAGTTACGCATGATTTTTGACAGACTACGACAGACTAACCTCAAGGTGCAACTTGATAAATCTGAGTTTTGGGAAAGAAGTCCTCTACCTAGGTCACAGTATTACCAAAATGGACTTAAACCGAACGACGACAAAGTAAAAGCAATTAATTACCCACTTCCGAAAACTACCACTGAAATAAAAAGTTTCTTAGGACTCATAGGTTATTATCTTCATTAGGGATTTCATGAAAATAACTCAACCCCTAACTTCCTGCTTGAAGAAAAGAAATAAAATTGTTATCGACAAATCATATATAGAAGCATTTGAGGCAAAGAATTACTTATTAATGCACCTCTTTACAATACCAGACCCATCTAAACCCTACATACTAACAACAGATGCGTCATCTGTCGCATTAGCCGTGTTGTCAAGGGGCAATTGGTTCTGAAAACCAGTCGCATATGCCAGTCGCACACTAAGTGACACTGAAACAAAGTATAGCACAATCGAACGTGAACTCCTAGCCATTATATGGGCAGTTAAATATTTCCGACCTTATCTGTACGGACAAAAATTTTACGTATATACTGATCACCGACCCTTGCCTGGCTCTATGCACTCAAAGAACCAAATAGTAAATTAACAAGATGGCGACTACGTTTACAAGAATTTGATTTTGAGGTAATCTACAAAATGGAAAGCAAACACTAACGCTGACGCCCTATCTCGTATCAAACTAAACGCATTAGATTCCGACGATGACAATGATTCGATGCAAGTGAACGTATCCGATACAGACAAAAACCTAAAAACTATGTAGACAGCTTGACCGACGAAATTTACCGCATAGCAAAACTTAACAAACCAAATGAGAACTCCGATACAATAACCGTGTCTGACCTATCAGCTACTCTTTCAGCATCTGATCCAATAGATTTAACTGAACAAACTTATCCCACCATCTATTAGCACAGAAACAGTACACTCAGCTTTAGAATTAGAATCAACAGGTATATCTATATTGAGGGAAGTTGTAGATACTAAACCCAATCAAATACTTATATTCACTTGGTTTAGGAATGAAATGCAGGTCAAAGATATTTCAAATAAAAAGCACAAAATTTTAGAAGTTTTCACCTATAAATAACGAAAACTTAATTAAACAATTTTAAAAGAGTATGTAAAACCAAAGATTAAATATTTCATTTACTTTGAGGACGAATCACATAGAAAACAATTTTCCAAAATTATCATAGAACTATTTAAAAGGGCACTGTAGAATTCTTCGAGTGTACAGAGCGTGTCGTATATAGAAGACGAGGCCGAACAGAGGGAAATAATTCTAAAACATCACGAGGGTAAAACATGTCACCGTGGTATAAAGGAAACCATGGTAAGCATACGTAGGAACTACTTTGGGATAATATGCAGGAAACGGTTTCGGCTGTAATTAATAATTGCCATACCTGCAAAATTTCAAAATATGACAGAAACCAATTAAACCGGTTTTGCAACTAACACAGACCCAGCATTCTCCTTTTCAGGAAGTTTTCATAGATCTTTTTCTATAGAAAACAAATATTTTCTTACCTTAATCGATGCTTTTAGTAAATTAGGTCAAGCATTTGAAATCTCAAATAGATCCACACCTGAGGTAGTTCGAGCCTTATAAAGTACTTTTCATTCTATGGCGTACCTAAAAGATAACTTGCGATCCTGGAAAAGAGTTTAACAATGAGCTAATGCGAGAACTTACAAATATATATAAAATAGACCTTCACATCACAACACCCAATAATCATAATTCCACAGGTATTATAGAACGTTTTCATTCGACAATAATTGAAATATATCGTATTGCTAAGTATGAGCAGAAATTTACAGATGCAGCTTCTATTATGACTTACGCTATAATGGCTTATAACCACACAATACATTCAACTACTGGTTTAACTCCGTTTGAAGTCTGCTTTGGGCACACTGATTCTGGAAAGGTTTTGATAACGATTTCGATAGGGCCTATACCCAACAGCTGTTAAAAGACCACCAAAACGCACTAAATATTTATATAAGTACATTTGATCGAATGATTGAACAAAAGGAAAAGGCTAGGAACGGAAAGGAGGAGAAACAAAGGTACTCAACAAAGGGCAAATAGCGTACGTAAAGGACATCAATATTAGGAAAAGTAAGGACAAACCTAGGTACAGGAAAGCTGTTATTCAAGGTCCTGAAGAACGTAATATCGTTCCTGTTAAAATAGGTGAACGGATACAAAGGTCCCTATTAAAAATTTCAAACGACCTCCACAGGTGGTGTGGTCATCCTGACTATGGCTCACATACTTTGGACCCGCAGTCTTCAACTTCAAAAATTGACAGCAACCCGGCCTGCTCCTGTAAAGAAGGCCAAGCCTTTAGGCAAACAAGCAGGTGGCTTATAGTTAAAGAAGTGAACTTATTAGGAATTAAGGAAAATTTAGATTTAAATATTATTAAGTTTAAAGATTTTAGTAGATTAGTTGATATTAATAAACCATATGCTTATGAATTCCAAGCCATGAAGACCCAAGCTGACTATTCTTGCGATTTAACTATTGAAAAATTTAAGCAACTTGTACCATCCAATAGATTTAAAAGAGGTCTCATAGACCCCTAGGATCAGCCATTAAAGCAATCACCGGCAATTTAGATCACGAAGATGCTCTTAGATACGATTCCGTTATATCTAAGTTAAAGAACAACCAATTAAGTATTGATAGTAAAATCACCGTTGTTTCTAAAATGCTGAATAGGGCAAATAGTACAGAAACTTTACATGAAAATGAACTAATATTAGATGAACGCTTAAAAGAATTGAACGAATAGTAAAATACATTGCTACCAAAGAAAATAATTCAATTTATAACACGTATATTTTAGGCATGTATAATATGTTTATTAGTAAACTTTTATTTAATTTTAAACTTAGTGAAATAGAAACTGCTTTAGCTTCAGTAAAGTTTCAGTATTACACCAATCAATTATTAATTCATCTGAACTGTTAGTGATACTTAATGATATTGCCAAAGTCGATAACCTAGTGTACCCTGTAAATGTAGAGAATTTAGTGAAAATTGAAAGAACTATTGTTATAAAAGCTTACATGAAAGCAAACCAGATTACGTACTTGATGGAAGTTCCACTTACTGATAGTTTTAATTACAATTATTACAAATTATACCCATTACCTGTATTCGATGCACTTAGAAACAGAACGTCTGTAATAATTCCCAAGTATCCTTACATTTTGGTGAAAGGTTCACAATACTTACCGGTCTCCCGGCCGTGCACCGAGATAGCGGCGGATGAATTCCTGTATGAGCTCCAACATGGTATCCTATCCTAGAAACACATGTGCTGAACAACTGATGAAATTCCAAAACAATCTCACACTATGCGAACCTCGGCTCGTTGATCTTGAGGATGTCAAATCCAGTCTATCGGCCCTGTAAATTGGATTATATACGCCAACCATAGAATAATATTAACAAATAAATGCCAGGATGACATAACTAAAGAATCACTTTTGGGCACATACATCATAAAAATTAGTGAGGATTGTGAGACCTTCATAGATAATTATAAATTGTTGCACCGCTATACTTTGCAGGAACTGGGCTATAGAGTGACCCCATTAAACTTACCAAGACTGGATCACCTGAACCTGACGGATACTGGAGCAGTTAACCTGAAAGGCTTAGCCTTAGACGACCTGAAACATCTAGCATACGTGTTGAACCAAAATCTTAAATTCAGTGGCAGTGAATATAGTGATCAAAGTGATAATAGTGTGATAAGGGTCAGAGGTGTTAGCTTAGCTACTTTATTACTGTATGTCATTTTACCTATTGTTATTTTCCTTAGTGTTTTAAGAAAATGTAAAAGTAATTTAGTTAATAGATGGCGGAATCATCGGACAACAGCTGAAAACACTGCAGCCGATAATTCCGCTCTTGGAGAGGGAGGAGTATGCAACCACAAGACCATAGGGTTGTTACGGTTCGGATTTAGAGAGGGCTGCATAAGCATTAGACAGTATCCAGTAACTGTAGAGTCAGCGCTTTTGGTTGCATGAGATATCAGGCAGAGCTCATGGGAGCGGACACTTCGTTCTGACATCGACTTCTGTCAAGACGTAATTAAGTAGTTATAATTTTAATTGTAATTAAGAAATAAATAGATTTTAAATAGTTTTAAAAAATCATTTTACGTTCCTGTAATCTTGACTAGCTTCATTACATGAATCAAATAAGTTGGAAACAAATTTCGGAAGTATTTTTAACGTTGAGCTACAGCTTTTCCATCAGCATAGTGGGCTGTAAAATAAAAATAAATATAATGTTAGTCATAGAATCCTAAATTATTGCAATTATTGTTATCTTTATGCAATAATGTTATCTGTTTTCTTTATTCTTATATTCTACATATTTATATGTATTTATGCACCCTTATATGTTTTAATAAAATACTTTACTTATATGTTTTAATAAACACCACCTGTGAGACTGGCATTGGCTTTGAAGCTTTCTGCCGAGAACGGACGCGACCCCTTTAGTAGTGGGGCGCAGGGAGATGAGTGCCATGAGAGACGCGCCTAACTAAGGCATATTAAACATTAGAAGAAGGCTTGGCCTGAGCCGCCAAGAGGCAGTCCAGGTCGGCCGAAAGCTTGTTTGGGGAGGGGGAGGTCGAGAGAGAGAGTTTTTTTTCTGCGGACTCGATAGCGAGAGGGAGTGCTGCATAGAAGCTGCCTCACGAATGAAATGATTAGAGTGAGACTCTGAGGCTTTGAAAAGTTCTCAGAGAGTGTTTAGAAATTGCTGGACTGTGGTAGCTCATGTCTCGATGGAGGTCGGCGTTACGGACGTACCAGGGTGCGTTCGCAGCCCGACGACAAAATCTCTTCTCTATAGTATTGCCTGGAACAGATCACTGTTAAGCATTAAGGCCAGCTAATTGTACATTTAGTATATAGTTTGTTTTCAGTGTTTATGTAATATAATATTGTATACAACAAAAGTATAAAAAGTAAATAAATATCAGCTTCTACATCTATATCTCTGCTGGATTTAGGACTTACAGGTCAGTGAATACAAAAAGTTCTACACTAGTAGCCGCATAATAGTAAGCAATTGTAAGACAGCCCTCACTAAGGTGATGACCTGATAAGACATGCAGGAAATTGATGGGTGCACATGGGTGAGTTCTGAGTATGACGGCATTCCTCGGTGAGGCCTATGTTCAGCAGTGGACTTAGAAGAGACTATAATGACGAAGATGATAGATATTAGAAGGAGTCGATAGTCGCAATATACTCTCTATCAAGTTGTGAGATTTTCGGTTCTGCAAATGTAAATGAATTACCTATATGCTTTTTTTTATAGAATAAGGTGACAAACGAGCTCACAGTCCACCTGATGGTATTATCTTTCCTAGCACGCAAGTTGCGCATTTAATACGTTTAATTAGTGCGCAGACACATATCCTGCTATGTATTCTATTACATTCTGTAGTAACCGCGAAAGCTCGACAGTTTCCATCCGAATATTAAATTGTTCTTGGTTTTCATGATCGTCATCATTAACAGTCTGCTCAGTTTGGCTGTAAGTGGTCAAGTTTATTCTTGTGATTGCTGAAGAACAATTAAGAATTGATAACTTCTCTAACGGTATGCATTTACCCGTCGATATTTGTAATAATTCTGTGTGAATTAAGCATTTCTTGTAAATAGCTTCGAATAAGCGAGTTGTGGGGTTGTCATTTGAACCGCCATGTGATCTTATATTAGCAAAAAGAGTTCTATGTGATCTTGTGAAATGTTGTGCATAGGTAAGTATCTTATGGGACAATTTTCAACACAACACAGAAACCTAGAAACAGTAAACCGTATGATTCTATCAATTTTACTTGTTGTATCTCTTCCGTATTGTTATTTTGTAGTGACAGTCAACAAAAACTTTTGCATTCATAGTCTATCAAAGATTCTACTATGATTATCGAAATTAAAAGCTCGTTTGTATCCATACCCGTGAACTGGAATCTAAAATATCAAATAAATCGTTTATGAGTAGTATCATTCTGATGTCGCACCAACTCCTTGAAAGTCTGTCAATTTTAACACTACTTCACAAAAATCTAATGCTTGTAGCTACGCCTGACTAAACAATTGTGTAGCTAATTTTATTTATTATATTTGTTTAAAATAAATGTGTTCAGCGCGTAACTTATTGGCTAGGAAAATACTCTTTTTTTTGAGCTTCTGTAATAATTTTAGGTAATCCCATCGTATAGTGTTGCCGTTCTCATCTTGAAATTTTGATATTTTTTCAAGTATTTTGACCAATTTGAGCATATGCACGGGATCCAAAATACGAAAACATTAGCACTCGTCACAGGATGTTTAAAGCTCGTCTTTAGCTGCTCTTTTGTAATTTGCATCCTAGTTGCTTTGCCATTGCCAGGTTTGCTGACAGCCGTCGAAGCTCAATGCTTTGATAGTATTTTGTTTTCATGGCACAGCTCAAGAGCAATATTTACCAGGTTAGCTTTTTTTCTCCACTGTTTTATCGACTAGAAGTAACCAATTGGTACTTTGAAACTTCCGTTGAATGGGACTACTAAAAGCATTAGTGCTTCTGCATTCATTATTGCAGCCAGTTTCAGTTGATTACCAAAATTCACGTAGCCGAATGAACGTTGACTTGATAGTTCATATTCTACCTTGCTTTTTTATTTTCATCTCATCGAATACAAGTGTATACATCAACTCTTCTTGGATGTTTTGCCTGGATTTTAAGGTTGAAAGCTCTTGTGTAAAACCCGGCCTACCGTCCACAGTCTGGTACCATTTTGTTAGTGTTCGCATGGAAGGTAAACAAGAATTGAAGGTATTTTTACATATTTGTAAGCTTTTGATGAATAAAATTAATGTGAGAGCGAAAGTTCTCAATTCAGGCGAACATTTCTTTTAATAATTTTTCCTTTTACATTTCAGATATTGACGATGAACGATTTCTTGATTAGTACACCAATTTTTTTTAAATGTCTGTCTTCGGCTTTAATGAGATTTTCCTCTCTAATTCCTTTATTATAACTTTTAAGATGCCACTCTTTTATAGTAACGGACTTTGTCCCATACCTTAATTGTTTTATTTTACGCTTAACTTCTGCAAAGATGTTTTTGGTCGGAGAGTGAAACTTTGAAGGATTTTCAGGATCGGTAGCTTTTCGTTTAGTTGTCTTTGGTGTATGTTATCGACTCCTTTGAGAAAACGATGATGGTATCGGACTTGTATTTTCTGGAACTGATATTTTACTCAAAGCAAAACAAAATAATACCTATATCGAGTCTGTAAAGACATAATAGATTTGATAATGAAGTTGAATAAAATAGATTATGTATTATATACCTACCACTACAGGCAAATTTACTATAGAAATTATAATATCAAACAAATGGCTGTGACTTTGGTGTATAAAAATACCTTCTGAAATGTTTTTCACCAAACAAGGAAAACATTTCAAACCTTTTTCGAGAGATGTCAGCTGTTTATGGGGACCTGATCCTAGGAAAACCATGATTTATAAATGGCACGTTCAAACAAGGGAGGGTCTCCATTGAAGACGTCCCCGACCTAAATGGCCGATTGAGGCTACGATGCCAGAAATAATCGAAAAAGTTGAAAACTTGTATCGGAAGATGCCTGACCATAAGAAAAACAGCTTGTGGCATTAGTTGAGTATCAGAAACAACCATTTTAAACATCTTATGGCGTATCATTACATGCCGCCGGCTTATGCGCCGGGTTTGCTGGCTTTCAGACCGCCTTGCCGCTGAGAATTTGCCGCCTGCAGATGCGGTTGTTTCGCAGTAGTGTTGTGATTATCGTCGAAGTCGTGTACGTAGGATTGGAAGATGTTGACTATAATATAGTGGTGTATCGCAAGTGTAGTGTTATATGTTATTATTCATAAAAAGAACCGCAAAATCAAACGAAGATATTGGTCAGACCAAGTTCACGAAATAGGCCTAATGTGTCCCTGATACTTGAAGATTTTGAAAGGACGACATAAACCGAAGAAATATTCGTTCGAAATTTAACATTTTCTAAGGATCTCTAGTAAAGAATTTGAAATATTATGAATTTAACTGACCCATGATATCAAAAACTGACACCTGCTGGAGAAATGCTGTGTCAGCTTCCGATCGACTAGCAATTACTTTGAGATACCTGGCTACAGGAGACTCTTATTTTTCACTCGGTACACTGTTTAAAGTGTTCCACAGTTATTTCTTTAATAATTCCAGATGTTTGTCAAACTTTGGTATCTACATTATCCAATTATTTAGAGGTAAGTACAAATATCCGTAACACATTAGGTAGTTAGAAACTGAACGCCTATATTAGAAAACAAAACAGATTATTATTTATTATATATTATTATTATTATTCACACAGTTATGGCATGTACAAGACACAAACATTTTAACTAAAAGATTCTTGCCAGGAGAGTTCACAGGACAACGGTTTCCAAAGACGTATCTACACATTTATACATATAACTAGAACTACACACACAAATATCATAAATAATTTTATTTTACAGATGCTGAATACACAGGAGAATGGCTATCAGTTATCAGAGAATGGCTCGGAGTTTCATGCAGAAATGGAATTTAATTGCGTAGGTGCCTCGATGGAAACATATACGTTACTATGTCCAAATAATAGCGGTTCTGAGTTTTTTAATTATAAGTCATATTTCAGTATTGTTTTGCTAGCTTTAATCGATGCCAATTATAACTTTTATACGTGGACATTGGACAAGAATATATGATGGTGGAGTTCTACGAAATTCAACTTTATTTGATATGATACGAGATGGAATCTTAAGTCTGCCAAGCGATTCCAATACAAGGAGAAATACACCTAACTTTTTATTTCATCGGTGACGATGTTTTCCATCTCACAGAATATAATAAAACCATTTTCTGATATCATGCAAAAGGATCACCTGAGAGGGTTTTAATTATAGAATTAGTCGCGAGCGCATGGTTGTAGAAGACGCGTTTGGCATTTTATCTAATAAATTCAGAATTTTGCATTCACGCATTGGTTTACAAAATGAGAAAGCAAAAATTGTCGTGATGGCTTTTATGAAGAGAAATGAAAGAACTACTGATGGAGTTTTGAACGAAGAGCAACAAAATATTCCGCAGATCGCTCTAAATGTAGAACCAAGATGTAATAATTAGAAATGAGCTAAAATGTTATTTTTTATCGGAACGAGGTCAGCTTCCATGGCAATATCAAATATAATGTTTGAAAGAAATAAAATATGATTATTCAAATAATTGTTTTATTTAGGAATCTGAAACATTTATCAATAATTTTAAGCTTTTATTAAAATAAAATAATTTAACCGGAAATATAAACATTTATTTTAATCTATTACACTATTTTAGGTAAAATTATTTTCCAAGACTAGTAACAGACTGTCACTTGTGTTGACATCTGGGCTATTTTGCATTTTCATGTCTGATTGAACAGAGTAAGAGCGGTTGAGGGCGACGGTGACATTGCTGACGTTGTAGGTTGGCCCGTGAAGTATCCTGGACGAACATTTTGATAACGAAGAGGCTGAGTAGTATTATTGGTCCTATCAAAATACATCGAACCCATTCTCATTTCTGCTTCATAGACAATATTCTGGATTTGATACTGTACACATCGTGTAATGATCCATCTTCCTCAACTTGCTACTTATATAGCAGCATCATCGCGTTGCCTTGCATCAGATGTAACCTCAGTAATTGCAAAGCTCATCAACTTAGGTTCTCTCTATATTTCGTTTTCTTGAAGTCCTTGTCGAAGGTAGCGTAGTCTGGGGAGTGATATTATCTTGAGAAGACTGAAAGTAAAAGGAAATCTTATAAATAATTGCAACAAGCTTAGACATCTACGGCGAATGCATGTCTTTTCGTAACTCGCGCCGCGCATTATTGTTTTTAGTTTTATCGATGTTAATAAACATTTATATTTTTATAAAAGTAGTGAATTGATAGGTTTACCTTATCCTGCCCTAACACACTAAGTAGTAGTAGTAGGTATCTAATATTAATATCCGAGGCAAAAACTTTGTACCCTATTTACGAAAATATTATTGAAATAATGTATTTTAAATTAATTATGGTCGAATTTCGACCAATGGGCGATCAACTAGTCTACTTAATTATAAGAATTTGATGGGTACTTACACTAGTGTGTGTGGCTGTTCAGAGTCGGCACGGGCATTCTTGTCATTAAGAAATGATAACGCCTATAAGCAAACCATTTCGGCAATTGAACATCTTCCCGTCCAGATCCACCTTTTTAGATTTATCAGGTTTTTCTCGAAAATAATGGCTGGATAAATTCTTCAGTTTTCTCTCAATTTCTGATGATGCTATGTTGAACACAGAAGCAATATCCCTAATAGCATCATTTCTTTTGTTGCGATTCTTGAAACCATATGCCTTGGGTTCCATTAGTTCATTTTCTTGATACTTTTCTATTAGTAAAAGTACTGCACTATCATCCCAGTTAAATTCTGTCATTTCGTTATTTAAGTATATGAAATTATGTTATTCACGATACTACAACATACCACTCCGTAACGAAGCTGCAAGCAAACTGCCGCCGGCAACCAAAGCCGCGCGTGCCGCAGGTAAGAGTGCAATGCCGGCCTTAATATTTCCATTTTTTTATTTACAGCCTTTAATATTTCTGCATCGACCTGATTTAGCCTTTTGTTCCTGTTCTATTTGTGGACTTTGTGGATGCAGATGATGTAGAAGGTAATAAATCGTCGAAGTAACTTTGTTGGCTTTTGGGACGATCTTCAGAATCATTTTGAGTTGGTATGCTTGAATCAGTTTGGTAAAGGTATTTTTTGTAGCTTCTCTCGACTTAGTTTTAAGCGACTTTACAAATCGGTTGTTCCATTTCAAAACCTAGTCAGATCTTAAATCTAAATATTAAAAACAGCTCTTAAACGTAAATTAGGTTAGTTTGAAAAGCATTTATTTTAAGTAAAAATATGTTGTTGTTTGTATAAAATACTAAATAATGAACATATAGTACTATCATTATTTTATATTTTAAAATATGGGTATATTACAAAATGTAAACCCTTTCAATAGTTTTTATATATCTCCTTGATTGCATCACTGTGTCCTTAAAATCTTGAAAATCATATATATTCCTTTGCCTCCTCATTTTCGTCTCGATATTTCCAAGAACAGTATCCGCGGACATGTGATTATGGTCTTTGGTTAGATAGCTAATTGTTACCGATTTAAGATTATTCAATAAGTTATTTACTACTATAATCATTAAATTTTTACTGACTACTATAATCATTAAATTATACAAGAAAAACCATGGGCGAGAATCAATTAACTCTTTGAAGGCGGTTTGGACTGCCGCATCGGAGTTGATTTTTTTTCCTTGTAAGAAGTTGTCCAAATTCCGGAAAAAATGGTAATCTTTTGGAGCAAGGTCCGGGCAGTACGTTGGATGTCGCAGACATTCCAATTATGGCTCATCTAACTTAGTGGTTGTTTGTTGTGCAGTGTGGGCTTGCGTTGTCGTGAAGCAGCAGTGGCCTAGACCGATTGACCAATCTCGTTTGTTTAGGCTATGGTTCTTTCACAGTTTGCAGTTGCTGACAATAGATATCTGCCGTAATTTGACCAGATTTCCGAAAGCTGTAGTGAACGACACCGGCGCTAGTCCACCAAACACTCACAAGCAACTTTTTCTGAGTCAATTTTCGTTTAGGCAGGATTTGGCTGGGTGGACAAGCGCTTCCGATTATCGTACAGTATCCACTTTTCAATTCAAGTAATGATTCGATTTTAAAATCATTATTGTGTCGGTTGAGCAAAGTAACACAGCAGTAGACGCGTTTGCAAGTTCGAATCACTCAATTCATGAGGAACCCATCGTTCAAGTTTTTTATTCCTGATTTACTTCAAGTGGATTAATACAGTTTTATCACTTACCCCGAAGCCTGCAGCTATCTCTGAAGTGCTTTGTGATGGATCCGCTTCCACAATAGCCTTTAATTCTTCATTTTCCACTTTGGTCTCCGGCCTTCCACGGGTTGGTTCTGAAGGGTTTCCAGAACGAAAACGTTGAAACCAAAACGTACCGTGCTTTTTGACACTAGCGCTGTACACATCATTAATCCTTCGAGCTGTTTCTACAGCACTGGTGCCACGGTAGAACTCGTACTGTAAATATACTGATATTTCATGTTTTCCATTGTGCGGTAATAAGAGACGCCAAAGAATAAAATAATGAGGAAAACAAATGAATGACTGTTTTCAAAACTCAAGTGTACCAGCTAAATGAATTTATAAATTTGAATTTGAATTCTTAACCAAAGAGGAGATATTTTAGATCAAAGTGGTGAACGACAAAACGCTAATTTCATATGTAAGGACCTAATATTAGCCTGAATTTAGTCAAACATCTAGATGGCTTTGCCATTTTAAAAGATAGACTAAATGTTTGTGGTCAGTTCTAATTATGAATTTACGACCATAGAGGTAATGAAATATTTTACAGACCATACTATAGCCAGAAACTCTTTCTACTGGTTTATTATCCCTGTTACTTAATATTGATCCTATGGCATACCCAGATGCATCCGTTTGCAATATAAACGTATTCGCTATCAAAGTTAGGGTACTGTAGTAAAGGTGGAGATATTAATGCGTTTTAAGATCAGAAAAGATTTTTGACATTCTGTGGTCCATTTAAACTCTATATTTCTCCGACAAAGTCTATTTAATGGTAATGCTTTTTCTGAATTGGTGAATAAATTTCCTATAAAATTTGCAAACGCTACAAACTACTACGCTTTTGGTTTCATCTGAATTTCTTGGCACCGGAAATTTGAACTACTTGATTTTTTCGGTGGTTTTATCCTTCCGTTGTCCATAAATGGTCTATACATGTTTTTGTCTATATATGGCCTAAAATTGCATTTCATTGCGCAAAAATCGCATTTACTAAGGTTTAATTTAGATTGGTTTTTCGAAGTCTAATTAAAATATCTGTTAGGTATTTACTATGATTTTCTAAATTACGACCGAAACAGATTAAATTGTCCAAATAAATAAATAATTTGTCATGTGGGTACAGAAATTGCAATTGTCATTAGGCGTGAGAAAGAACTTGGACTTATTTTCAATCCCATTGGGAGCCACGTCATTTAATATTGCCCTGACGGGGTTGCGAAGGCTGTATACTGTCTACACTCAGGACTTAAATTTGCCTGGTAATACGCCTGTGACAAATCTAATCGGGAAAAATACATGGCCCTTGATAATGAATCCAAAATATCGGATATATTCGGCAATGGGAATTTGTTATCTAATATTCGGTCGTAAAATTTTCGAAAATCTAACTAACCTCCTTTTTAGATTTGTCATTTGATTTTTTAGGCACCAACGAAATAGGGTTGGACCATTCGCTTTTTGCCGGTTCAATTATATTATCTAATAGCATTTTTTGGATTTGTTTTTCTACCTCAGATCGCTGTGAGAATGGTAAGCGATATTGTTTAATGTAAACAGGATCAGTATCAAGTGGACAATCTACCATATATAATTTTTCGCATCTCGTTGGAATTGTTATGAAAGCCTTTGTACCTAAAAACCCACTAATCATTGGTTTCATATTCGGTTATCATTATTCAATAATTTTATTGACAAAGTATTATTTACAAAAATTAAAATTCCTTTATATCTCTTCAAAACGTCTCTACCTATAATACCTTTTGCATACACGGTAAATAATTTATATTAAGCGTAATGAAAACATATCCAATCGAGTGTACTTGCCGTCTATACCGTTTATGCGAATGCATTCTTTATGCATTGGAATATTCCACATGATCATCTCAGCGCCGACATTGACGCGCCTGAGTCAACTAAAAGTTTTATTGATATTTTCACATAACAATTCCACTGAACTGCCATAATTACGTTTCAATATGCAATTATCATCGAAAAAATTCTAATAATTCAGGTTATTCGGTTCCGATTTTGGGTCCGAATTAGTAGATGCATGTCCTGAATCTGAATATCATATTTTTATCGTCATTCAAACGCACACTATGACCTCGGTGACAGGAACGGTATTTCGCCGCGACTATAGTTCGATCTATAGTTATTACCACCCGCGGTTGAAAAACGGTCGACCTTGTATAAGAATACCCACTTGCCTGAGAAAGCTCAGTGCGGGTTGGCCCTGGTCTGGAAAAGTATTCTGTTTTCAACTCTAGAATATCTATAATTTGTACGTCCACGATGTAAAATAAGTTGAAGATTCCGAGTTTTGACGACTACATTACGGTTCGGGATCTTTAGCCGCCCTAATCGCGTCTTTTAGCGATGAATAACCGTGCCGTTATTGTACTTTTCGCAAACCGTCGGTGGCTGTTAATGGCAATTTTTCATTTATTACACGCAACATTTTATACACCGCTTCATTGCCGTCAGCTTGCGATATCGTCAAACCAACAAACAGTTCTTCAATTCGTTTGCCGAAATCTTCTATCGAAGTACCGTTTGCCGTCATTGTTTATAAACTGATTTCTTGGTTAGTAGATGAAACATATCACTAATTAATGACGCACACGTATCATATGATGATGAAAGTCTTAACTTGGCACTTTCATTTAAACGTGTTTTAGGACAAATTGTATAAGCATTTTCTTATCATCGTATTTTAACGTAGAGTTATATAACCCTATTGCGTCTATATACTTTGGGTGACGTTTTCGTCACCGGTCATTACTAGGAGAAGTGATGGCGGTTTTAAAATCAACAGCCGACATGGTGGTTTTGTGTTCGACAGTGCCACACAGGTATAACTCTGTCTGTGTTCGTATGTTCCTTTAATTGAATCGCAAATGACTGCAAAGTCGTTTAATACTTACTATCTAACCTTGTTTCTCAATCTGTTCAAAAATTTATAATATACATTCGTTAAAACGATTACGTAATTCACATTCTATATAACTTTTGTTGCAAAACAATTTGTGTCCTTTGGATAACTTAATAAAATGAAATTATCTTTTATATTTTTAAGTTTGGTAATAATGTCTTTAATTTCACTGGCCATCAATATATTTTCGACAAAAGATTGTAAAATTCAACACTTCTGAGAAGACTCAGAAATTAGAAAAATTACGCACCTTATCGCACACTTGCGTCGCTTCCAAGTGTGATGAGAGCACTCGTAGCAAACCTGGGCTCTCGGTCGGACGCCTAAAGAACGCCTTATTGACTGCGCTAACACCTGCTACGCGGTCCCTATGGG
>JAGSMP010001243.1:0-80908 GCA_029286625.1 Parnassius orleans | reverse complement strand
GTCCCTATGGGTGACCATAATGAAATATAAAGTCGTCTATCAGAATCTATGTAATTTGACATTAAGGTAATCGACTTTTACAATACCCCTGGGGCAAGATTGGCTGATGAAATCATTTACTCAGCCACCAAACAACGGTATTATTTGTTAATTACATGTTTTCGATAGAACTCTATTCAAATATATAAATTAACTGATAAGATTAATGTAGTATTTACTTTATTAACCTTATAAATATAGACTATCAAATCTAATTCTATCGTAAAACCAAAATCTATTCGGTAATGTAAAAGTTGCAATGTTTTTTTGTTAAATTCATTACACTCTATTAAAAGTCTACTGCTAAAAGAGGAGATAGGCAGCAGCATCATATTTTTGATAAGAGCTTAAAATAATAAGAATATAATTATTTACTATGTATATTTATTTCAGAGACAAATTGAGATCGCATTGCAAAATTCTTTGTAGGATCTCTTTTACAGTGCATAGAAAGGCATTTAAAAATATGCTATGTGGACATAGATAATTAAAGAGTTCAAATGAGTGCCGCTGCCTCAGGTTATATTCACTAAATAACTGTAACAATGCGGTCTTGTATTGTTACGGTGTACCAGGATTTCTTCTCCTGGGTGTTGTGAGAGACAAAATTACCACGGTAAAGTTTATTTACTGTAGACGGGCATTCCCAGTTTTCCGTTCGGGAATTACATATTGGTATTTTTTTTCAAATGGTGTGTTATTGTATCCCGAATTAACTTTTCAATACATCATTAAAAGTAAACTAAATTTTAAACTTATTTTCTTATGTCTTGATTTAAAAAAAGCAATCAACACATTAATATTTAACCAAAAAAAAACAAGTTTATGTCATTTAAATAATTGACGTCGTCATAATCAGAGTAAGTGCATCTATCGCAGGATTGTACAGGCTTGAAGTGAACTTCAAAGTTGTATTCACCCAAATATGCTAATATGCCGCAATATGATTTAGAACTTAGAAAAACAGCGCAAACGCGAACGTTTCATGTATTATTAATAGAACCAGATGTTACTATGCAGACATCCATTATATTAAAGTTGCTAAAAATTTATTTGCTAAGATCCGCGTAATAAAATAAAATGATGTGTCTTACTTAGTTTTCGAAGAGCACCTCCCGCTCTCTCTCAATTGCGTGCACTATACCCGTCACAACTAATCCCAGCACCACTACTCCCAACACCACTACACTAGGAAAGATACACCACCGTCAATAATAAGACACGTGTTTCGCCTCTACGCGAGGTATTCTTAGGTGAAGTAGACTGTGCGGTGGCTGACTGCTAAGCCTTAGTAGTGGTGCTGGGATTAGCGCTGACGGGGATAGTTAACGGAGATAATAGAGGGAGGACGCGAGGTGCTCTTAAAACTAAGTAAGACACGTCATTTTATTTTATTACACGGATCTTAGCAAATTAATTTATAACAACTTTAATTTCATTTATTAACATAACGTTGAAATATTTTCCTTTTTTAACTGGTATAACTATTAAATTAAACTAAATTTTACGGATTATATCGCGTTTAATTTTAACTTTTTAATTCCCGACGTTTCGGGTGCTTTACAGCACCCATGGTCACGGAGGGGGACTGAGGTGTTTGACGTCCCGATGTCATAGTTAGCCCGGCTACCTTCAGTTTCATCGTTTCGTTTCTACGTTAACATCCATGTCAACGTAGAAACGAAACGCAAGAACCGTTGACCACAGACGCAAACAATAAACAACGCACGGTCTATAATCTGTCAAAACAAACACTGGACGAACCTACAATAAAAGTATTGTCGAAAGGCTTGAATTTTGCAATAACACCGCAAAAAATCCCATAAGAAGAAATTATCTGTAGTGTTGAGGATTGTCTGTTTAAGAATAATATTAGTAAGGAGGATTTAGAGGCCATACGTCAAGACATTTCGTCCTTGTTACGTCGAAGTTCAGCGCCGAAACTAAATCTCCCCATAGACGAGTTTAAAGCGTTGTACAACTTACGCAACAGACCAGAGCTCACGATTCTCTGCGCGGATAAAGGAAATGCTACGGTAATAATGGACACGTCAGAGTATAATTTCAAAATACAACAACTTTTATCGGACGAAAGTACATACAAAAAGGTCAAAATAGACCCTACAACTAATACACTTAACACAAATACTGATTTAACAAAGAAATACTGATCGACCGAAAAATTAGATCTTGACGTGAATTCGACAATACCATCATGTGCCAAACCACCGAGGTTGTATGGGTTACCGAAAATACACAAACCAAACGCTCCAATACGTCCCATAGTGAGCCAGATCGATTTACCAACTTATAAGTTGGCTCAACACTTGGCAAAAATACTATCACCACTGAGAGGACATACCAGAGCACACACAAAGGATTCATACCATTTTGTTAGTGAGATAAAAGACCTACATCTCGCTGACAACGAAACTATGGTCAGTTTTTATGTTCAGTCACTATTCACATGCTTACCTATTGAAGACTGCATCTCAATGGTAACTAGGAAGCTAGAAGATAACAACATGCCCACAGAATATGCAGTATTACTTAAACACTGCCTCACATCTGGCTATCTATTGTGGAAGGAAGAGTTCTACAGGCAAGTAGACGGTGTGGCGATGGGCTCACCTGTATCTCCCGTAGTCGCCGACATATTCATGGAGGACTTTGAGGAGAAAGCCCTTCTTACTGCTACTGTAAATCCAAGATTCTACAAGCGGTACGTAGACGATACTTTCACAATTTTACCATCTAACAAAGTAACTGTATTTTTAAACCACCTTAATTCCATAAACTCTAAAATACAATTCACAACGGAGTTAGAGGCAAACAATTCTTTAGCTTTCCTAGATGTTTTAGTCATCCGAAATTCAGATAACACTATTGGTCACACTGTGTATAGGAAAAAATCTCATACCAACCGATATTTAAATGGTGAATCGCACCATCATCCATCCCAGTTAGCTACCGTGGGAAAATCTTTGTTTCAGAGAGCACGAGGGGATCTGTGACAGAAAACATCTGGCCGCCGAGCTCCAGCACGTCGAACAAGTACTGCAAGACAACAAGCTTCGGGTCCCGCGCCTACTTCACAGTGACCGAGTGAAGCCGGCCGTGTGAGGCAGTCGAGCGTGTGCCTGCTGTACTACCCTACGTCAGAGGAGTCACAGGCAAGGTTGGCTACATCTTCAAGCGAGCTTCCATTAAAACATTCTTCAAGCCGCCTAAGAAGATTAGTAAATTTTTTACCATCCGTCAAGTGTCATATCCCTCTATAAGATGCAGGAGTGTACAAGCTGGATTATGAATGTGGTCTCTTTTACATAGGACAAACAAAAAGATCTATAAAAACCCGCGTAAAAGAACATGTAGCTGACTTGAAGCACCGACGTTCCGGGAAGTTTGCAGTTTGTGAACATGTTCAAGATCGTCCCCGCCATTACATTAGATTTGATAGACCACAAATCCTCGCAAAAGAACACCGATTCCTACCAAGGATGATTCGCGAGGCTATTGAAATTACAAAACATCCTAATTTCAATAGAGAAGATGGATGGGCACTGCCATCTGCTTGGGATCCTATAATTAATAAAATTAAATCCAAACCCAAGTATACCACTGCTAGACTTCAAGATACTGTAAGCTCATTCTGCGTAAATCGAACCAAAAATTAATATTAAAAAACTGAAGGTAGCCGGGCTAACTATGACATCGGGACGTCAAACACCTCAGTCCCCCCTGTGACCATGGGTGCTGTAAAGCACCCGAAACGTCGGGAATTAAAAAGATAAAATTAAACACGATATAATCCGTAAAATTTAGTTTCATTTAATGTGTAGTCTTCGCGTAAATATAAGAAAACATTATGGTATAACCATGTATAATATGGATAACGAAATAGTCACCAAATTGAAAGTTTGATAGTAAGGGTGGATCGAATCATCCCCACGCCCATTTTGTATTGTTCTTTTGCCAAACAAACATATTTATACAATTCTATTGTAAACAATTTAGAGAAATCTATATATTTACGAGAGCCGTAGTAGCTCAGATGGTTAGCGCTTGCTGTAAATTTCACAGTACGCTAACAAACCGGGTTCGATTCCCGCCGGCACCAATGATATTGTTAATTGCAATTTTAAGTGCTGATTTACCACGTGCTCGGCGTTGAAGGAAAACATCGTGAGGAAACCTACATGTCTGAGAAATATGAAAAAAAAAATATTTCGAAGACATGTGAAGTTCGCCAACACGCATTGGGGCAGCGCGGCGGACACTACCTTGGCGTAAAACCCTCTCAGAAATGAGGAGAGGCCAGTGCCCAGCAGTGGGACGTATATAGGCTGTAATTTTAACTTTTTTTAACTATATATCTTTATGAAGAAAACAATTTATAACACAAACAATGTTGAAACACATAAAATTAAGAATAGTATTATTGAATTTGGTGTCAGACGGTTCAATAAAATATCGTTTTTTAAATGTACATTACGAATCATATTTTGAAATCTTTACGGCTTGCTAAGAAAATTTGCTTCTTCTGCCACACCCAACTTTCACTACCAACATTAAGGTAGAGACTAACACATCATTATGAATTGCCATATGTGCCTTTTTTGACAAATTCTAACTACCCACAAAATAGTGAAAAGCTGCCCCACTTACTCTGTGTCCTGCATATATGATGGATACTCGGTGATGGAGGACTATGGTTGAAATTTATCTGCGTGTAAAAATCCGTAACGAGGATATCCGTAGAAGATCAAGAGTAAATGATCTATGAGCCTAGTGGATCAATGGGCCGAAGTAGATTTAATAGCAACAACCGAAGGGAAAGTTTTTGGATGACAGCCTCGTAATGGCAAGTGCCCCTCAACACTACCACAACTAACCAACACATAGTGTGTGTGTGTTTTGGGTGTGGAATGTATGTGTATATTATATATATATATATATATATGTGAAGTGTGTGTGTGTGTATGTGTGTGTGTGTGTGTGTGTGTGTGTGTGTGTGTGTGTGTTTAAGTAAAAATTGTATTTAATTTTTTTAGGTATTTACAAAGAAGCATAGAGAAGCATATAAAGTATATAATACTTATAAAAAAAGAACGAAGAAAAGGCTTTCTACATGAAATGCAAAATTTAAATAAATATATTAAGTGCACATACGAGTACGATTTCAAATTTGTTATATTCTCTGACATTTTTGATGGGGATAGTGACAGCCAGCCTTATTAATATCATGTTATTGTCATATTTAGTGCCAAAGTATTGTTTTATTTAGTTTTTGATGTGCAATTGAAATTTTATTCATTTTAAGAAAATAAGCTTCGTTATTAAAATGGTACAAGTTTCTTTATTATAAAGAAACGTAACGTTAAGTCTTGCTATATTTAGTTAACACTGAAAAAATTATTACTATTCTTTTCTCTATTAATTAATGAAAAAAAGAATAGTAAATTTTTGCCATTACCGCCTAGCGCTTATGAAATTTGTTAATTGTTGTCCAATGAGAATACTGCATGGCCCACTCCCGGGTTTTCCTATCTACCGCCTTTTTTGCCCAGCTTTTACACTCGTGTGTTAAAACGGGGTTCACAATATTGCCAGACTCGCAACAAACCGCACCGCCTATATCTCGCGTGATCTCTCCCGTCTTTGTGTAGTATAGATATTGAATTATACAAGAAAACAGCAAAGTGTATTTAGACATTTGCAATAACGCTATATTTCGTGAAAACCTGTGAAAGTTATATGTGTGAAGACAGCCGTCATACAACCAACGTGCAACGCTGCTCCTGGAGACACGAGGCAGCTCAGCGGAAGTCCAGGTAAGTGCACATGCCTTCCTTTACGACCGTCCTGTAGCCCGAATTTGGGGACATTTGCAGTATCGCGAAATAATATATTCTCACCGCCATACAGTCCATAATCTACGTAAAATCATCACTTGAATAACTCTGAACCAACAGTTGGTCATTAAAACCAACAAACCATATTTACCGCGAAATAATGAATTCGCTCAGCCTCCTTCAGGCTGGGATAATTAATTTTATCCACCAGCCACATTTAAAAAAAAACACTACACATTCATTCATCATATTCATTATAGCCTATCCGAGTACCGTGTAGAGGCGGTGTAAACATATCCATTACCCCATATCGTCCCGTAGGTGTTGTAAGAGGCGACAGAGAAAAACAAACCAGCGATGGGCAACACCGTCTTCCCAATGACAATTATAACATATAAACAGAGGTTGCCAACCCGCTTGCCAAGCGAGGCAACTATAGAAAACATCCCCCCTATGGGGCATTTTATAGACCTAGTGGCTAGCAGTGGACTTAGATACCCTTACCAATACAGCCTATTATAAATCCACAGGACATAGGCCTCCCCAGTAGATCGCAGTATATTTCACAAAGAAAAAAAACGAAACATGTGTGCAGTTCACACGCGGTAGAAGTGAAACCTTCAGAAAACTAAACTTCGAGAGAATGAGACGAATACAGAGTATCAGGAATAGGATAATTGTAGTGTTTATGTAATTAAATATAAATAAATTTATAATAAACACTATACACTATATTCTATCTCATTCTCTCGCAACCTAAATCCTATAGATGTATATTCTAACGCGTGGTAGAGCCATGCTGCAGCTATATTACTGGTATAGTTGTAGCACGAATGAGTCGGTTCGACCGGGGAACGACCACGCTCTCACAGAATACCAGCGTAAAATAGCTCAATGCTGCTGTGTTTCGTATGGTGATTGTAGAGAACCGGAAACCCTATTTACTGGAAAAGAGGCATTCCATCTTAGTTCTCACGGCTGACAACGCATCTGCATTTTGATTCCCAAACGAGGATAGATGTAGATGTCTATGGGCCACAGCAACCACTTACCATCAGGTGGACTGTGTGTTCGTTTGTCACCATTATACTATAAAAAAGTGATCGTTTGTCACCCTAATCCTATAAAAAAAATTGTCTGTTTTTAGTGTCGCTTTTTCGTTTTATCGAGTTTTAAATCACAACGATTCTAAAGAAGTTTCACTTCAAAAGACAATAAGTATAACCTAAAATTAAATTGTTATCTTAATATATTTTCGCTTATATTATATATTATGATAAAACTAATTACGTAACCCGTACGACTATACTCATAAATTTCTTTTATGAGTCCCAATAGTATAATCTTGCGTACAGAAAACATTTCTAGCAAACGCTAACCTATAATTTATTATTTATTTAACTTTTTAAATATGTTGAAAATTTTACAGATACAAGAAAAATAAATACATAAATACTTACAATTATTTTGATTGTAAAATAAGACCGTGCTTGTTCTACTATGTATTGGGCGACTCGATAGCGCAATGGCAAAGAGTCCTGCTGCAGTGGTGTGGTCGACAGCTTGAATACCGCACGAGATAAACACAGTTCTTAGAATTTGTCCATATTTAATTTATTTAGGCCAAGTCCTTCACACACACACACACACACGATACAAAAAAAAATGTCTTCTAATTATGGTCACGGCGCGGCGGCCAGTCTCATTGTAAACTAGCCATCTAAGCAGGATAAAATTATAGTGCCCGAGAGTATACGCAAACACAGGTGCACTCTCTATTCCCTCACTCTCATAGTCCGATGGGTCCTACACGACCTAAGAGAGATCAGGCGCAGGACCAACAGCTTTACCTACGCGCTTTCCAAGGCACGGGGTTGAAACACCGCAAACTTCCTAACTTTGATAGTTAGTCCAACATTCGTGGTGACTGTGGCAAATCCTCCTTGCTCATGGAAATACCTATAAATAGTAGTGAAAGGAGTATTTGAATTAGATGACAATTACAAAACGCGGCTTACGATAGTGATAGTCTCCGGTTTTTGTTACGAACTTGTAGAAATTGCTCTGTCTGTCAGTCTTTGCTAAATTTGACATTTTCTGTCAAATGACACATTTTACATCTTAGTTCACATATTTTCCACAGGACCACTTTATAAAAACCGACTTTAGTGTAAATTTGAGCCTAATTATTTACTACTTTTTGTGATAAGTCTTAAAATCACATAAACGAAAACCTCGCTATCGAAAACATGGTAAACCAACCCCTAAAATTGCAAATAAAAATGTCATTAGAGCTGACGGGAATCAAATACGCGAAGTACCGCGTGGATTAAGAGAATCTGCCACTTCATTTCACATCGTGAGTGTCTGGGTAGACTATGGTAAATACAAGAAAGATGCATCATGAATCGATTCACGATTGGAGATAAACAACGCTCTCACAAAATCAGCACACCTCTATAGCCCATCATAACATTACTGCTGTACACAGGCTTCTATCATAAAGTACCACAAATAACGGTCCTGTGCCAACTGCATCCATCGACTACCTATTTGTTTCATCAGATCGTCAGTTGCGCTTGCCAGTACGAGACTGCTACTCGAAAAACCTTTCTTCCACATCGATTGTCGCTTCTTCGAGCTATATAGCCGATCTAATGCCACAGAATTCCAGCGTAAAATCCACTTACCATACAGCATTATTCTGCTGTGTTTCGTATGGTGAGTGTGTAGAGACCGAGTTCCTTTTTTCTAGTAACGAGGCATTCCATCATAGTTCTCAGGTGTGAAAACTCATCTGCACTTTGACTTTTAATCGATGGTGGGTATAGGTATCTACAGACCAAAGTTTCCACTTAACATCACGGTGTGTCATTAGTCACCCTTACTTCTATAAACAATACAACCATATCGTACCAACCAACCGTCATTGTCGATCTGAATACTTTACGCCAGACGTAAGAAATATTCAGACCGGCAATTGGAAGCAGCATCAAAGGTGCGAGAAGTCTGCTAATTCTATCGTCAATCATCAAATCTTTTTTACTGCGGGAGAAGTAAGTCCAGCATGGCTTACTATGGGCTGATGATAGGAAAATGTGCCATTTAAGACGGACGTAAAATATCCAGTCCAATAACGGGGTAAAGCGTTGAAGCTGCAGGATGTCTGGTACTGCCAACACTTAGTAAGATTTAAAAAAAAAATATTCTTGGTCAAATGTTAATTTTTTTAATGTAAATAATTTACTTCATAAAAATCAATTCGGTTTCACAAGGGGTCGCTCGACAACTGATTCTGGTGTTGATCTGATTGAATATATTTTCAATGCATGGGAGAATTCACAGTATGCTTTGGGTATATTCTGTGACCTATCCAAATTCTTCGATTGTGTTCACCGTGAAATATTAATCAGGAAATTACAACACTACGGTGTAAGAAGTAATGTTCTTATATTAGTTGTTTCATATTTAAGTAAAAGAACGCAAAAAGTTGTCATTAATAGTATGAGCTCTTCCGGGTCGATTGTACAAATGGGCGTACCTCAAAGCTCAATTCTCAGCCCCTTTATGTTTCTTGTATACATTAATGATTTACCTTACATAGTAGGCGATAACCATGACATAGTATTATTTGCTGATGACACTTCATCAATTTTCAAATTAAAACGACAATTATTAAAATATGACGAAGTAAATAATGCTATATATAAATTAGTAAATTGGTTTAATGTTAATAACTTGCATTTAAATGGCACTAAAACAAAATGTATGAAATTCATGACTCCAAATGTCAAACAATTAAATACTAATGTAATTTTAAATGGGGAGGAACTGCCTTGTCGATACCACCATTTTTCTTGGAATAACACTAGACGCGAAGCTTCAATGAAGCCCTCATATATCAATATTAGCAAGCAGACTTAGTTCTGCAGCAAATGTTGTAAAAAGGATTAGAAATCTTACCAGTGTGGAAACAGCTAGACATGTTTACTTTAGCTGTTTCCATAGCATAATGTCGTATGGTATTTTGCTATGGGGACACGCGACTGACACTGAAATTATATTTGTTTTACAAAAGAGAGCCATTAGAGCAATCTATTATTTAAAAGCTATTACGCACTGTCGACTAGTCGCCGGCGACCAGTTGTCGACGACTGTAATATTGTATAGTTTAAATAAATAGTTTACGCACTAGTCACCGGTTGCCCGGCGACTCGGCGATTCGCCGCGCAGTGGCGACGCACAGGCAACTGCCGGTCGCCGGCGACCAATAGGAGCACGGTTTCAAATGAAAGCATTCACACTGCGAGCAACTGTCGTAACGACCGACGGCGCACAATGAGTTTTGACACGGATAAATTTATATGAAATACAATCCCGAAAAGCTATTTGGGATTTATAAAGTGAGGAATATGCTAATCGATTTGAAGAAAAACAGTGGGAAGAAATAGTGAGTTATTTGAGGTGAAAATTATCAGACGAAGAAAAAAACTCAGGTAAGTAAGAAATGCCATTTATTTTTATTAATTAATACTGCTCATCTGCCAAGATAATTGACCCTCATAAAGTAATCAGCAAATACATCTCTGTATGATGCACCACGTCGCGTAGCTCTTGAAACCGTTTGGGACTTCTTCAAAGCCAGGAATGCCTAGGGTATCTTCAAATTTATATCCGTCTTTCTCGGACATAGTTGTGAAGAGCGCAACATGTTTTGATGATGCATGATACTAGATCTAAATTCAGTTGATAGGTCTGTGAAAATCTGCCACTTGTTTGCTAATATGCCGAATGAACATTCAATATGGCGTACGAGAAAGCCTATAATTAAATATTTTTTCTTTGTTGTTAAATTTGATCCACCGAACGGTCGCATAATTTTGTCAGTTTGTCCAAATGCTTCGTCACCCACAATAACAAACGGTACTGGTATAGGGTTTGTCGATGAAACTTAGGTTCGGGTATTTGCAAATCATTGTTCATTAGCTTTTGATAAAACGTTGAATTTGTAAATATAGTTGAATCGCAATCCTTTCCATAGGAACCAACGTCAATGTATATGAACTTATAGTCAGAGTCACAAATGGCAAGCAAATTACAGAAAAGAAGTGTTTGTAATTATAACACAATGATCCACTGTTGTATGGTTTTATAATTTTACATGCTTACCATCATTACACCTATTTATAATGGAAAATTGGCCTGTAAATGAAAATCTTTATGATTTAACTAATTTTCTTTGTTTGCGGTAAACACATGTCTTTAGTACAACCCATATAAATGACAACTTCTTTTATTATTTCAGCTATAGTTGAAATCCCAAGTCTGTATGAGTAATGTAAATCTACAAATTTACAACCGCTTCCAAGATATCTGGAATTAAAAAATAATTTAAATATATACATTATTTACAGGTCATTCACTAAAAAGAAATGGAAAATATAAGAAGCTGCTTTCGAGAAGTACGAAGATTAAAAATACTAAAAGCGGATCTGTTGCTTCCCAAACTCCTATATTTATTATAATCAGCTGTTATTTTTGAAGAATACTGTTGGTAATTTGAACACAGAGAGTAACATTGCTGAACAAGAACATTTGACAAATGATCAAGAACCTTTAGGACCTTACTGAGAGAAAATATAGTCGGAAGAAAAAGAAAAACGTCAGATGATGGCACAAGCGAACTGTTAACCACATTAAACAAGTGTATTGAAACTCGCAAAATAAGGAGGATATTTTGGAACAAGATGAGGACAGAATGTTCCTGATATCCCTATTATCATCATTTAGGCACCGAGCACAAAAAGTCAGCTGCGAAAATTCAATTAATCAGTGTAATCGAATCATTCCGATCCTCTACTCAAAATAATATATATCCAAACACAATGTGGCGAAATTTTAATGAGTACGAGTATGAGCGTGGTTATTCACACCGGAGGCCGGGCGTTCAACAGCACCAAGTCAACAATCACGCCCTGAAGCACAACATTATTATACGCTACCAACTTCAACCTTCAGAACGTGAACGCCCAGAGTCGCGATTTTCTACTGTCACTTCAAATACCTCGCAAGATTCTGACATTTTGGATCTATTTTGAATATTTTTTGTTGTGCGTTCGTTTATAATATTGATTTCATTAAGTACTTTAAAAATACATGTTTTATAATTATTTACCGTATATTTTAAATTATGTCATCGAAGAGTAGACTTACAGATAGTGCCATCCACGAAGACGCGCCCCACTCTTTGTTCAAATGCATGTGTGCTATCTTCCGCATGTGTTAAACATCTGTCGATACACGCTAATTATCGATGAATGCAAACGCACACTAATAGAAATTGACTAATCAGGAAAGAGTATTTATGAACAGCACGAAAGATGCTCTATTTAAATTTAATCGCGCATCTTCGTGGATGGCATATCTGTAACTCTAAACACACTCCAGACACATCTATCGGCCCACCTTGAGTTTTAAGTTTTGACTGGAGACCAGCTAAAAATAAATGTTATAGAGGAGCTTAAGTTTTGCAGGTGTGAAGCTGATTTACTGGCCATCGTTTTCGTAAAACTGCATAAAACTTACATTCCCAACATTTATTTTTAGCTAGGATTGTCAACACTTTAAACACTAGGTTTGGCTGATAGATGTCCGAAATGTAATGTAAATTGTGAAATCCTGTAAAAATAAATGTTAGGAATGAATTTTATTTGAATTGTCACTTACCTTAGTGTTATAAAAAGTTTTTCTTCCGGAGAAATACATGGTCGCATATTTGTATCTATGCCAGTTATGTGGTTTTAGAAGACACAATAAGACATCAAACGAACTCACAGACATTCTTGCATAATTAAAAATTTACGAGGATATTCTAACGTCTTCATAAAATATTTTAAACATTCCTTTGACCTCCGTTCTTCTAACAAAGGATGCACCCAATACTCTTTGATTTTTTTTTTTTTTATTTGTCTTTCTTTATAATTAGTAGCGCCGCTACTATTGTGTTTCTTCAACGTCCATTCTGCACGAATGTACTTGAATACTGTCGCTCGGCTCGGTCTCCGGCCCTGTTTCCCATGTTTCGGTCGCCGAGGACTGAGTCGCCGGCGACTAGTCTGACAGTGTAATAGCCTAAAAACCAAAGACTGAAAAAATTTAAGGAAATTAATATATTAACTTTGGCCTCTCAATACATTTATGAAAATGTAATGTACGTACACAAAAATAAAAGTAGTTATACAAAAATAAGTGATATTCATTCTGTAAATACTAGGAAACACACACAAGCTAGTAGTACCAGTTACTCAACTCCACCGAGTCAGTAATTCATTCTTGGGGTGATGTATACGCTTTTACAGCAAAATCCCAGAAAATATACAAAATTTGACCTGCTCAAAGTTCAAAAACTTTATTAAACAAAGTTTATATAAAAAGGGTTATTATATAATTAAGGAATTTATGGATGATAATAACCCTGGGAATGAAGTGATCGCTACCAAGCTATTTCTAATTTGTTTTTTGTGGTTAATTGTGTAACATACATGAATGTAAGTTGTTAAAAAAAGTCCCGCTGGGTTTCTTCCTGGTTCTTCCCAGGACAGAGGTATTTTTTCGAACCAGTGGTAATTAAACAAAAGAGTGACTTTCAATAAGTATTATTTATAATCTATATTAAATTAAAAAAAAATCTATTTCCGTTTCTGTTTCTGTTGTAATTGTTAATCTTACTTAACAATTGCAGTACCAGACATCTTATAATTTTTACGTGTTATAGCTATGCTGCTGATATATTAGTAGTATAGTTGTAGCACGAATGGGTCGGCTCTACCGGGGAAGGACCACGCTCTCACAGAATACCAGCGTAAAATAGCAGCTCAACGCTACTGTGTTTCGTATGGTGAGTGTAGAGAACCGGAGACCCATTTTACTGGAAACGAGGCATTCCATCTTAGTCCTCCCGGGTGACAACGCATCTGCATTTTGATTCCCAAACGAGGATAGATGTAGATGTCTATGGGCCACAGCAGCCACTTACCATCAGGTGGACTGTGTGCTCGTTTGTCACCCTTATCTTATTAAAAAAATCTGCCTGATAAGCGTGACAATTATGAAAAATTTTCCCTACAACTTTGGAGTTTTACAAGATGAAGAAAAAGTAGATGAGAATGTTATTATCAGCAACACAAACCAAAAAAAAAATTGAAATAATCTGTATCTTATGAAGCTGTTTATAACTAAATTATTTGCAACTTAAAATATAACAGACTGTTCGCTGATTTCTATAAAACAAATAATATTTTATAGCCATAAAACCACAACATGCGCTCATTGCACGATTCCCGAGTGACAATGTGGTTCAGAAACCGCAAATTGTTGTCATATTATGTTTTTCATACTAAACATTGCATCTAATACTCTTATACAACGTACATAAATACGGCAGCAATTGTTAACCAATTTATTATACTCTATGTGCATATAATATTTTTATCCACGTTTTTTGTCAAAAATATGTTTTATGCAATAGTGACAAACGCACACAGTCTACCTGATAGTAAGTGGATGCTGTGGCCCATAAACATCTACATCTATCCTCGATAACCCCTTTGTCGTATCTCTCACAGCACTCCTGTTGCCTCAGCTCAGTATCGGAATCCTCGGCATCGACATATCGAATGATATGCAGTTTCGTGGTCACTTGAAGAGAAGGCCAAATTGCCTCTAAAAGCTTGGCGTGCTCAGCAGAGCGACAGTATTTCATGCCGGCACACCGTCTGCTACCTATACAAGGCGCAGTTTCGGCCTCACATGGAATACTGTTCCATCTCTGGGCTGAGGCCTCCAGTGCTAGCTCCTCCCACTTGACCGCATCCAGCGTTGAGCGGCTCGAATTGTTGACGACCGAGTCCTCTCCGATCGGCTCGATTCACTGGCGCTGCGAAGAAATGTTGCACCCCTTTTCATTTTCTTTTGCATCTACCACGACTTCTTTCTGTCGGCCTTTACAAAGGGATTAAACCTGAGTACAGCACTTCACTCGTTCTTGTTTTTGAATAGCGGAAAGAAGTTTTGGGACCCAACTAGCACTGACCTTATTCATACCCAAATGTTCATGTAGGATTCTAAGCACTGTTGCTTTTGAAAGTCCCGTCATAACTGCTAATTCGTTACCTAGTCTTTAGCCGTCTGTCCTCCCGTACTGTCTTCTTCACAAATTTAGTGTTTTATACGTAATGGCCTCGAATGGTCGTCCTGGGCGCGGTTCATCATCAACTGATTCTCTTCCCTAACGACATTGTTTCGCCCATTCTTTTACGGTGGAGGAGGGGAAGAATGCCCGTACACAGCATCCAAATATTTGATTTCCGCCGGTGTCGTCCTCTTTGTCAACTCGATTTTATGCATTTGAGAGTTTTAATCGACAGTCTGACTTTATTAGGCTATATCACTATTTCAAATGAAATTTTTTCTGGGTAGGTAACGAAAGTCCAGTAATTTAATGACATGAAAGTTTTGTATCATTGAGGCATAGTGCCGTGGACTTTTTTATAGATGGAATAAAGGTCTGTTTAGTAGAACATTGTATTCATATCACTTACCATTACGCCAGCGCACGTTTAAAGCAGTTTGGGGGCGCTTTTCTTCTGTCTTGCTTAATAAATCAATATTTAAGGCTAAATGTGAGGTGTATCCTATTGTTAGAAAGCCTAAAATATTCTATAATACACAAAATAATTTTTCAAATCGGTCTGATAGTTCCAAAGATTAACGTGTTTAAAAAAAAAACCAAGAAAACAAAAAAAAACTCTTCCGCTTTATTATATTATAGTATAAATTAAGGGCCGGCTCACTTACTGCTCTAAGTAAAATTGAAAGTCTTGTCTTTGTTCATAATATTAAAAGTAATCACCAAGCAATGAGTGAAACTTATGCGAGCATGTAATATTACTAACTGAAATGATTAAGATCTTTGAAGTTTCTGGAAAAAAATTAGTATTAAAATATTACAATAAGTTCATTGATTGGATTTTTCAATCTGATTCAAACTAAAATATGCTGGGAAATGCGTTTGTACTACGTTATATATTGGAAGGGGTTTTAATAATAACAAAAGTCTTTTGTTCTTGAACTAATTATCGAGAACTTGTTCCAAAGATCAGTTACGAAACCCTTTGATCAATTAAGATGAAAAGATACTTATTCCTGTTTAGTGAGAGTATCGGAAACGATAATAAATATTTATTTACCTAAACATCACTTGTTACAAAATTAAATAGACATTTATTAACTTGTTCTTAAAATATCTTACCGTTTGACACGAGGAAAAGATGTGATCCCTATAGTTTTTTTGTTTTTAATTATAGAAATTGTAACATTTGTACGACAATTGCGTAGTCTATTTCAAAGTATCTATCATATTGCGTATTATAGGTTCTAAAAGAAAGCGTAATTTCGAAGAAAAAAAAACGATATTGACTATTGTGTTTGTGTCATATTGTGTTATTGTCCAAATAACGATCAAGTCAATTATATTTCTAGTAGTCCTGTTAATAATTTCCAATAAGATTAACTATTATTATTTCTTTTACTATTATAATACTGTAATGGATCACTACATTATAATTTGAGTATAGGATTTTTTATGTTTCAGTCCATACATAACTAAATATAATTACAAAACAAGATGGAAGAGTTCCTTTCGGAAAGGCCAATTATCCGGTTTCTAACCGTCGACCGGTACACAGCAGTGATTGCACTGCTGCTTGGTAACAGAAATATGTATGAAACTAACTTAGACATACAAATATGCAAAAAAGAGGAATGTAAGGTAAGTACTTAAAAGGTAGGAAAGTGGTGATGAGCGGATTGGAAAGGAGACGAAAGGCACAAAATCAGTGGATTTTAGTATACAAAACCGATAATTTAAATTTAACGAAGCTGTAGCGACAATATAATAAAAATCTCTGGGCCGGGGCTCCCTAGTGCCAGCTTTCATTTGATCGCATCCAGCGCAGAGCGGTTCGAATCGTCGGCGACCGAGCTCTTTCTGATCGTTTTGACTCACTGGCGCTGCGAAGAGATGTTGCATCTCTTTGTGTATTCTATCGTATCTACCACGGGAATGCTCAGAGGAATTGTTTGGACTAATTCCAGCCGCTCAATTTCACCATCGCCCATCGCGACAGTACTCGATATACCATCCGTACCATCTGGATGATTGGCGGTCCACTACTATGCGATTTAGAAGAGTTTTCTTCCTCGCACAACTTCCTTGTGGAATCGAATACCACCAGCAATTTTTCCGGACCGATACGACTTTGGGACCTTCAAGAAAAGAGCCTACTCTTTTTTGAAAGGCCGGCAACGCATCTGCATTTCCCCTGGTGTTGCAGTTGTTCATGGGCGACGGTAGTCACTTACCATCAAGTGAGCCGTATGCTCGTTTGCCCCTCTCACATAAAAAAAAAACAAAAGAACGATAATATTGAAAAGATATTAGGGTATTATTTCGAAAGTTTACCTTTTTAAATATTACTCAATATTTTGCTAATTTCGTAATTGAATAACAGCTGCCATTGCCTACATATATATATCACTTAATAGCATGCTGTATTTCACTTTCAACTGTCATTATATAAATGAATTATCCATACTTTCAAAAGCAAAATAATATATATTAAACACAGATATCTAATACAAAATATAAAACTCCTTTTTGTCGTGACATACACTTCACAGACTATTGAAAAAGTAATAATATTTGAACCAATCCAATTATATGTGTAAAGGAGTTGCTCCTTTTTGATTTTATTTTACCAACTACTTTTAAGAATTTTTTATAATTTTCTCAATAGCACCACCATATGAATATCAAGAATTCATAAATATTTAATATTATAAATATGTTGAATAAGTTAAAAGTATTAAACATTTAGTACATTATTAACGAAGTAATACAAAGATGTTACGTGAAATGGACCAAGTTATATTGGGGCTTGCGTCTCAATGGCCCGAATCGTACAGTACATATACTCGTAGTTACTAGACAAGGAATGAAAATTGTCGGGCGCGAGAAAGGTTAAAAGTTGGAAAATTGTCTCGGAGATTCGATGCAGATAAAATTTTAGGTCTTAACTGGCAAGATTTCGTGTGATATTTATTTTGCTGATCCAACCTCGACGATGAAGCAGCTCTATATTTTCAAATCGTTATTATTACGTTCATATTGAAAATTAGCTTTTTCCCGCGACTTCGTCCGCGTGGAGTTCGGTTATATCGCGCCCATGTGTGAAAAAGAGTCTACTGGTACAAGCCACAATTATAACTGGATGTCTCGGGCAAAAGCTAGTAAACTACAAAACTTCTTTATACACCACATTTCTTGCTAATCTATTACTGTGTGCCAAAATTATCAGACTACTGGGCGAGCTTACGCGTGAGCAAGCCACATAGAATTTCCCGTGTGAAAAACAATTTTCTCTCAAGTATATACCCGCAAATTTTAATGTCTGCCCTTGTGATTTGTTTATGGTCATTGCAAAGCAGACTTTGAGGGGAAACTGTATTCGTTTGAATTCAAAGGGAAGATCATTCGGGATCAAGGGAATTCTTGGTTCAAATACAGTTCCCCTTGCTTCCACTACATTGCGATGTAACGCTTTTACTTTTAGTCTGGTTCCGTTGCACAGTTGAGGAGGTTTTAAATTTCGCAACAACATAACAGGAGTGCCCACGCGCAGAATAAGCTTATGATATGGAAGACCCGATGGTTTCAGTGAATTAAGAAATTCGACAGGGTAGTTAATTGCGTCATTTGTGTTGACCACAGAGTCTATTGACGTATACACCATTTCTTCCCCCTCAAAAGACATTAACAGTATATCGTTAATTGCTGCTGCTTGGTCGTTTTTCAAGTTAGTATGGCACGTTTACACAACTATTCCATTGGCTTATCGTGGATATGAGCAATATCTGGTTAAATTTTGATATTAACTCCTGTAACGTAAATACAACTGTGCACAAATTATCAAGGATGGTTATCATTCCGTCATTTATCGGGTAATCACGTCGCCGATTTCAAGTAGGAGATCTGCAACCACCACAGCAGACTCTTTTACTCCTAAGTACCTGCATATATTTCGAGAGCTAGAGGATTTTAATTAGAGGCCATAAAGTGGATCACTTAAGACACGCCTTAACTTCATCTGCTCTAGTTCCTTTTGGCACTACTGGTAGAGTCTGTCTAAAATCTCCAGCCAGCAAAACCGTTACACCACCCATTAACTTCTTATTTCCTCTTATAACTTGTAGAGTTCTGTTTAAAACTTCTACGCCACCCTTATGAGCCATGGTTATTTCATCCCACATTATCATTTTCGTTTGTTTTAATACTTCAGCAAAATTACTTTGTTTCGATATATTACAAATGGGAGTATCAGCTGTTGTTAAATTGAGTTTGAAGGTAGCATGAGCAGTTTGTCCACCCTCAAACAGTGTAGCTGCGATCCCAGAAGAAGCCACAGCTAAAGCAATTCCTTGAGTACTTCAAACTTTTACTAATAGCAAATTCATGAGGAATTTTTTGCCTGTTCCACCGGGAGAATCTAAAAAGAATATTCCACCCACATTTGATTCAATTTTTGTGTTAATTTGACTGTAAACTGCTTTTTTTTGTCATTCAGTGATCCTTCATTATTTTTAACTGCGTTTTCCAATGATGCTAAATCGTAACTTGTCTCTTTAAGAAACTCTCTATTTTCAAATTGTTGTTCTTTGCTTGGCTGAGGTAACCCATACTCTTTTAGTAGCCGACCACCCAACACTAATACGGCATCTTCTATTACCGAAAGGCATTTGTTAAATACCACACCTGCTATGTGCTCTACATCCACATCTCCCTGTCTTTCTAATTGCCTTTTAAAATCTTCAGATAGGTATTCTTTGAATTTCTCCCAAAGGCTTAAAGGGACTGATACTTGGCAGAACACTAAAATAACCGTAAAAAGATCCCGAATCATTTGCGGTGATTGGCAAAGTGCTGCCTCTTCCATTGCTGCGAACAAATGCTGATCATTTTCATGCAAGCCGAGAGCTTTGCACGCTGATTGGAACGTGGAATATACATGACCATCTACAGTTTTTAACGCTTCAAACGAAATTGGGCCCCGGATCTCATGAAGAAGCATGCGATGATGTATTGTTAGAATGCACAGTATAAACCCTGCCCAGAACGTGCTCTTTGTTGGCCCCTGTCCAGCCTTCAACGTTTGCTCCTCTCTTTCTCCTTTGGAACTTTCTTTTATCCCAAACGTAGTGTTGCGCCCCACTATTAATGTCTTGTACATGGCAACACTAGTTACCACTAGCGCCCTCTAGTATCGAGTAGCAAAACTAGGAAAGTCAAGATCCTTCTAGAAATTTCGGGATCGATATGTACTCGAACATTCTAGATGTTTCTACAGTAGAAGGTTCTGGAAAGTATCTGAGGCGCTATATAAGGCCGGTATAGACCACGACCGAGTCAGTATTGAATTGGCGATACCAGCGAAGACTTCGAAGCGATACAACTGCGAACTTAAATGATCTGTAGTAAAATTGTGTTTTGTTATTAGTGTGGTTTAAAGTTATAATTAGTGTTGTGTAATTAAAGTGTCAATTTTGGTAATTCACTCGACAGTTTTTAATTGTCTTCAACCCCAAGCTCGTAACAGTAGTATGCAGGTACTTGTAGGTAGAGCAATGTTTTTGCAAAGTTATTCACTTTACACAATCGAAAAAGTAAGTGGTTGCTGGAGGACTATTCACTCTTTTACTCAGATTTTGCTCATTAAAATAAACCCTTTGCCCATTTTCCAAATGAACAGCGAGGTGGACTACGGGAGGGAAACGCTCATGAATGAGAAATTCAAGAATTCGCCATACTGCCTCTGATGAACTTATATATCTTCCACTTGTGTAGGTTTTAGCTTCATCATTCTCATTCTCTAAAGCAAACGATGCCTGGTCTAAACCTTTATTTACGTATTTACAGACGTATATTATTGATTTCACCGAATGACAATATTCCACATTTAAGTGGGCGTTAAATGTTTTTAATAATACTGGATTATAAGGGACTACCCAGCGATTATCTATGGTGGTGCCTTTGATAACAACAGAGAACCCACCTTCATCTAGTAAACATCTCTTGTACTGCGGATAACCGTCTTCACCAGTTTGAGTTTCCCTTATGAGAGCGCTGAGGTATCGTTTACTGCACATGTTATCTTTCATACATGGTGACTTTCGATTTAAAGTTCCACGTGGCCCATGTATCATATTACATTTAACGATTTCGTGAAGCTCTGGGTCACGTTTGGGATCTGGTATTTCAGCACAAATTATATTGTCGATTTGATCTGGAGTAATACGTTTGTAAAGCCATAAAAGAATATGAATATGTGTAAGACCTCTCTTTTGCCATTCCGTTGAGTACATATAGCATCGCACTTCACCAAATATTTTGCCCTTTATCAATAAGTTCATGTCAATCATTCATCTTTTTCACCTTTAGTCGAAACACCCTCGAAATTATATCGTGTCTATCATGAGATTGTTGTCCTTGAAGTACGTAATTTGGCTTAATTATTTTTGATGTAATTTAATATCTCCGTTCCTATTTTGGCGTATTCATCCACCAAATATTGACTAAAAAGGGCACGATAGTTGACTAAATAGTTATCTTCTCCTTCTTTAATCATTATTCTAAATGAATAGAAACTTGCAGAAGAGACAATTTTACTAAGCGGCAACTTAATTGTGGGTTCGCGTTGTGGTATGTTGATTGAATACCCATCAAACCATCAATGGATACTGTAGCGCATCATATGCTCGATGTATCTCACTAATACGCTGAAGTGAATTGCTTCGGCTCTCGAGGATGATGTCCCTTCGATCAAATTGTTGATCTACTAACACTAAAGCCACTTCATTTGTAGTTGGTGCATTGTACCTACCTCTATGTTCTTCTGGTGGTTTTTCATCAACATGTATGACAAATTTGTGTGACTCTGAAGGAGGGGCTTTATCAATGGCACTTTTCAGATCTTTTATATACGGGTTCACTTGATGCAGCATATTCTGCAATTGTTTAAATTTGGCTTTAAGTTAGGAAATTTAGAACATCGAATCTTTGCTTTTCGATCATCTTCACCTACAAAATATATGTGAAAGTACTGAGCGTCATGTTTGGCTTCTGGTAATATACTTCCAATTAAATGGTAGACCTGGCCTTGTACTTTAAAAGTCGGTGAAAAACCATCTGCTGTTACCTGTTTACCACCAAAGGAAGTCATCTGGAAACAGACATTATATTTACGAATATTACCCATAAAATGATCATGATCTGGGTGTAGATCATTAATCAAACTAAAAAGTGGTGCAGGTAGTTGTTTGAACCGATCAAGTTGCACTTTACCAGCGCTGCAACACATACCAGGTGTCTCATCCTTCCATTTCAGCGCATTACACCACTGACACTTGTGTGTGTGGCATAGAACCCCAGGCTACACTGCTGTTAGTTCAATAAGCAATATCAGGGTCATACTCCATAGCGGAATGGACCTTGTTTTTCCATAAACGCAGTGTAATGTTTTCCTCATACCGTGACTGAATTGCTCTATGCACTTGTGGATTCGCAGTTTAGTAATTTGCAACAGCTTGCCTGTGTACATCGGTATTTTTTTCTGATAAACGAACACAGCTTTACGATTTGAATCTGGCTTGTTCTGCCTATATCTTTCTTGTGCACTTTTTAATTGACTTTTTCTTGTGTAATTAGTAAATCTCGACCTTCTTTTATTTTTCTTTATTTCATATTTTAATGTCGACGATACAGATTGATCTGTTCCGCTGGTTGGAGATGATATTTCACTGTTTACAAAAGATGTAACAGTTAAATGGTCAAGCTCTGAAAAGGATCACGCTCGACAGGTACCTCCATGCGACGCTGTGTAATTTTCTTCGCAACAATAGACAGATAGGCGTCAAAATGTCCATTAGATAAATCATGGCTAAATCGTAATCGCCTTACTGGACAGATATCTGTTCCGAACTCTGTGTATAGCAGACTGTTTCGATACACTTCAAACCGAAACGGAAATATTAATCCTGCAGCTACCAATTCACAAAGTCCACCGTAAGTTTCATTTTTTAACATATCGGCTGAATATTCATTTGCTGTTGAATAATTATCGCCATTTCTGTCGTGGGTAATAACTGAAAACTTAGGCCAATCATTTACCACAAACCCAACAATTTGTGAACGCACCACCATCGCATTTTCTTGGGTTCCGTACATTAAAAATGAAAGAGCACGAAACAAACAAGTGCCGTCACGTTCTTCCATTTTTCCTTTAATATTAAGAGCTTCTGTAGTCATTTTTTCAGTGAGAAAGAATACTTCTATCAACAATGCCTAATCACAAAGCAAATCGAATTCTAATTTTGAACAGTTGTTGTAAGAAAGACAAAATCAAGCAACTAATCCGAAACACGAAGCAAATCTTAAACCGTAAGCAAGCAAACAAAGTCGAAGTCTAGTCAAATATCCGTTAACAGTGATTAGGTACCGTATGTAGTACAGGTTGAAGCGCTCATTCACCATTCACTTTATATTAGTTCGAAAAAACACAACGTTACCGCGTTCTAAAACGATACCAATTCCAATCCAATCCCTACCAAAATATTGGTAGGGATTGGAACTTGAAGATCAATACAAAATAGTTAGGTACCTAAGTATTTCTTTTGGTTTTGCCATTTTATTAATTTGTAAAAAAATATATTTGGTTTGGTTGTTTATTTTCATTGTTTTTTAATTTTTAAATTAGTATTTTTTTGTTCAGGTGTAATTTTGTGCAAATTTTTTGTACAAATCTTCTTGTCTATTTTGTTTTATGTTTTTGTGCAATAAAAGTATATTCTATTCTATTCTAATAAATTAAGTTTAAAATATTTATCAATATGATTTACATTATTTACGACCTGAAAACCTTAAAAATGACACCCAAGTCACCCAACTCATGATGAATTTACATACAAACCATCCATCCATCCTTCCATCCATGTTGGTTTCAAACCATAAGCGATGCCATTTTCGTAATTAACGTCCCAAAAAACCATTAAACGACACCCATATTGACATTTCAACCACATCGCACCCCCACAGGGGATGATGTATTTCCCTGCTACGTTGGATTTTGAAACAGTTGTTGTTTTCGTAATCAGCGAACCGATAAACCATAAAAACGATACCCATGTTGATTTTCAGAATTTGTCACCCCTTTTCCACATTTTAGGGGTTGAATTCTGAAAGAGCCTGAAACACTTGTTTACTCATTTATTGATAGGAGTATTCCTGTGAAGTTTCGAATAAAATAGTTTAACTAATCTTGTTCCCCATACAAACTTTCAACCCCTTTTTCACCCCCTTAGGGGTCGATTTTTCAAAAACCCTAGGACACGTAATTGTTTATTTCTAATCGTTAACCTAAAAACAGCTCTCAAAATGACGGACTTCCATACAAATTTTTTCACCCCCTTAGGGGACGAATTTTCAAAAATCCTTTCTTAGCGTATGCCTACGTCATTACAACTGTCTGTATGCCAAATTTCAGCGAAATCCGTTCAATAGTTTCGGGTGTGTTGATAGATGTGTCAGTCAGGTTTGCCTTTATATATTATATAGATTAATGAAAATTCTACAAGATGCTTAAAGCTCATCGATCCTCATTGAAAAGAAGTCTACAATTTGATTATATAAATTATATACTTTTTAAAACTGAAGCCAGATGCGTTGCCACTTGTGAACTAACATGGAATACTTCACAGCCTGTAATTATATTGTCTCTCTATACACTTCAGGCCATAACACTGAAGTGCAAGCGTTGTTATTTGGCGGCAGAAATAGGTAAGAGGGTCGTACCTACCCAGACGGACTCCTTGGCAGAAAAGCAGTCCTACTGCCTAGTAAAAATTATATTTTAGGTGAAAAAAAGAAAAGAAATATTTTTTATCGATTTTTAAAACAACTAATACCTATCATCATTACAATTCAAAGCCACCATATGGAATTAATCGTTTTGTATTATTTTCATTAGTGGTTGGAACAGTATTTATTTTTAGATTATCGCAGAGCATGTTTGTTAATTTTGAAACGTTATCTAGTTTCTTCCACACCTGTTCCCTCGAGCATGCATTGTGTAGTATATTAAAACACGTAACATTGTTGTGTAAACCTTGTTCTAAATACTGTAAATACGTGTTATATTTGACAAAAATATATGTATTTAAGATTATTAGATTGCCAAATTAAACAAAAATATATAAAATTATAGTTCCTTAGAAACAAAAAAAATATGGTCACATTTCACCACTCCATAGCACAGCCATACTTTGGCGTTCACGGGAGAGTACTCCTCCCTTATTCCTCCTGAAGCAAAGCTCTCTGGAACACATGGCGCGCTTTCCTCCACTCGTAAGAGATAATGTTAAATCTGAACATCGACTTAGCATGCTCATGTAGTGTATTCGTTGCAGTGTTAATTTTTAGCAAAGCCCAATAAAAAGAATTAGTGGGAGTCTGAAAGAAAGAAAGAATCTAACACAATGTCAGTACCGAATTCTTTAACATTTATTTTTTAATGTCTAAAAACATAATTAATAAAATATAATTTTTATTTCTTACAGCACAAGCAAGTTTTCATAAGCTTTTAGTTTTCTATTATTTTAATTGTTATAATGTTAAATAGCAATATAATTAGCTATTATATTGTTAACATATTAATATAAATAATGGAAAACGAATTAGATTAATGAAATTGTACTATATACAATATTAAAAACTATAATAAAAAAACTAAAACTAGTAATTTAATTATCAAACAGTCCTACTCCACGGTATCGTGCCAAGAACGCTGGCTGCGTTTCACCGCTGAATGGCTATACTTAGCCTTTGAGCGAGAAAAGAGCCAGCCTCTTATCACCAGCAGCAACGACCAGCCGCGGATGGAATTCTAAGAATTTCACCACGTGGACCCCACGGACCGAGGGTTCAAATGGCACAAATACGTAGTCATCTCTCAGAGACTCATATTTGCGCCACTTACTCAGTTCAGCTGCCCTGATGCCACCCCGGCTCTAAACGAGGTCCCTGAGATGAGAGGCCAGTTCACACGCAAGTAGCATCCCACACTAGGGCTTTACCTCCTGGGACCACCTCATACCGTCGAGTCTCCTGCCATCGCCTTTATATATTCCACGAGGCTCTAAAACCGAGGGAACATTTAAAGAGACATGAGCCCTTCGATGACATCGTTCAAAGAACTGTGCCGTGAAAACCTACCAGCACTTTTCTTACAAGAAAGTCCGTGGAGCCCAAACTTGTCGACGCTGCTACCACAGAGGCACTGATGGGGTTGACAAATCGCCGCCCTAGTCAGATTCCATAGCGATGCGCAAGCTTTTCCATCAAGTAATGTGCCGAGATTACTTGATGGTAAAGCGTGTAACCAGTGACTAGATTCCTTAGTCGAAACAGCTAGAAGGCGTGTCTTATCTTGTCACTATGGAAATTATGAACAAATCTTTTGCACCCTCTGTACCAACGGAATATCCCACTGTTTTTGTTGGTTAACTTCCAGTGGAACATTTTCGCCGAGACAGAGCGTTCGCCATGTCTGCCCTGCCTCCGAAGCAAAGCACAGGTCTACTTTATTATTTAAAATTATGTTACATAAATTACTGACATTATACACGTAAGCAAGGAAAGCAGGCAATGAAACGCTAGAAAATTTCTCACACCAATACCACCAAATTTATAGGTAAAGTAGCTTGAGTCCAGGCTGTTGTATTTAAAGTTAAATTTAGAATTTTTTCTATAGCTATTTTAAGATTATTATCAATATCTTTTAAAATATCCGAACATTTCCAGACTGAACTCGAGCGGAGTAAGTATGTAAATCTAGGTACAAGGAGACAATATTTTAAAATAGTAAGCGCAATGTGGGCTTAATTTATACAATTTATCAACGTGGTTTAAAACAGATCAAATTTTGTTTTTAAAACAGGTTTAATACTATCGAAAAACAACGGGGCACCTAGCAGGTATAGTGATTCCGTACTTACAGTTTTTATTCCTGGAGAAATATGGTTGAAATTTTGAATTAAAGTGTCTCTGTGAGAAGTAGATAAAATGTTGGAAAAAAATATTTCACATTTATTGCTATTTGGTTTTACGACCAATATTTTTAAAATTTCGAAAAATATGAGTAAGACCACTGAGGACGTTATCTGCTCTACCTCCCAGTGTACTGTCGTCCAGGTACTAGACATACAGCTTGGATTTAAAATTTGAAATAATGGGTTGAATCCCCAAACTGAAAAGTGCTGGACCTAGTGGGTCACCCTGCTGAACACCGACTGCAGAATCTATAACATGTTTTCGTAAAACAAGTTAGTATTTTGACTGTAACATTGCCAAACGTAGTGATAAATTTCGGGGGTATTGTTCGCCACTTCTTTCAGCAGGGTTACCCTATCAATAGAGTTAAAAGCTATCCTTAGGTCAACCTTCACAAGAACATCTGCTTCAGAGTTTGTTAAAAATGTACGCACTGATGTACTGTATGTACCGCCGCCTCACAGCCACCTCTAGTGCCAAAGCCTAGTTGAGTAGGCTGAAATTTTGTCTTAAGGTGAGAGATTATGTGCCTGCAAGCTAATTTTGAAGTTAAGCGTCGAAATGTGGAACCAACGGCAATAGGACGGATACCGTTATCCTTTTTTTTTGAAGGCACATAATCTTGCCCCATATAAGAATGGAATGAAATTTGGATTAATATTACCAGAAAGCATAAAGTTACATAATTTTGTAATGTCATTAAGAAGTACTCCGCCGGCGTCACCGACAGAAGCGCTTACAAGATCTTTAAGATGTTGAGGCGTAATTCCGTCAATGCCGCCAGCAGATCCATTCCAAAATGACAAAATTGCTTCTAAAGTGTCTTTTTCAGAAATTCGTATCGTTGCATAGAAGTCTTGGGAGGCAGCGGTAAACCCTGAGAAGGATTGACCGAAGGATGCTTCTGACGAAGGCTTTCAAGAGTTTTGACATTACTAGGAGCCAGGATGTCGTCTGAGAATAAAATACGGGATGCATTTTTTAAGTCGCCATCCATTACTTTGACTCTACTTTTTAAATCAAATTTAGGTCGGTCGAGATAAATGAGTATTAATTGGTAATCTAAATTTCGAAAATATGTCTTTTTTAGTTGAGACGTATTTGATTTATTTATTGTTTTATCAAAATGAAAATGGGAATACGCGAAAGTAATTAATTTTTGCCAACTCTTTTCACTATTAGTGAAACAATTTTGAATAGTGCATGACAATGCTTTAGCAAGCTGCATCCTCGCATCTCTAGGAATTCTTTTAACCACTGGTACATTACGATGATAATTGTAAATTTGCTCCGAAAAAAGGGAAAAATGTGTGTCATTAGAGGAATTACTAATAGAGTTATGAATTTCTACGGTAGGTTGTGAAGCCGAAATACTTTTACTATGGCATCATTTGATATGTATATTTAATCCCCTTTTACCTCTAAACAGCCTACCGTCGGTACAATTTTGACACTGTAGGAAATCCGGCTGTGAATGTAACAGAGCTGAGATATTCATTAAAAAATCTAAACAGATCTCTACAGCACTCAAAAGTCTTTATATTACATAACTTCATATTGACTTGAAATGTGCTGTACCCCGCATTTTTCCCTGAAACACAATCATTTGCGGCCTTAATAAAAGCACTTTACTCTATAAATGAAATATTATCACATTACTTCCCTGGATTTATTCTATATTGATAAAAATTGTATGTAGTTTGTTTGTTTTGACAGTTGACAACGATGCAGCAGAAATATTTTCCTTAGTATTAGTATTAGTATTATGTCTGAAATCAAAAAATAATTATTACAATAACTGTCTTATATATTTACTGATCTTTTCGTTGAAATTTGTAAGCCAGAATTGGCCTCTAAATAACAAAATAAAATAAGTTAAATATACGTAGTTGAAAAATTTTGACAATTTTTTTTCATAACTGTACTGAAATCCAGCCAGCAAAAGCTGAAGTAAGTATGAGTCGATGTAGGGGTTTTCATAGAGTTACTTATTGAATTTAAATAATTACAGTAATGACTTATTTAAAGTCTGCGCTGATAACAGTTTTTATTTTATTTATTTACTAGCTTTTACCCGCTACTTCGTGCACATGGATCACTTTCAGATTTATAAAAGTTATTTTTGGGCAAGTAGTTCAGTCAAAAAATCATTGAATTAAACTACTTTTACGGATTTTTTCGCGTTTAATTTTACTTATTTTTAATTACCGACGTTTCGGGTGCTTTGCAGCACCCATGGTCATGGGTACTGAGGTGATTGACGTCCTGATGTCAAATTTAGCCCGGAGTACCTTCAGCTTTTAATTATTACTTTTGCCCGATCTACGCAGAATTAATTTTTGTGTCTTGAAGTCTTGTGTAGTAGTATTATGTATAGTATTGGGTTTAGTTTTAATTTTATTAATTACAGGATCTCAAGCAGGTGGTAGTAACCAACCTCCTCTCTATTAAAATTAGGAGGTTTTTAATTTAGTCCCACGCATCATCCTTGATAGGAATCGATGTTCTTTCGCGAGGGTTTGTGGTATATCATATCAGATGTAATGGCAGGGGCCGTCTAGGATAAGATCACAAACTGCAGACTTTCCGGAGCGTTAGTGTTTCACGCACGCCAATTCCCATAACATTGATTTCAACGTCTCGGCGGTATTCGATAACTACGGCCGCAGTAAAAATCTCCTATAAAACAGGCAAACGGCACTACAATTTATTCCAAAAACTTGTTACATATCGCGCCGCTGTTAGAGACCCATTCTTAATGACGTGGAGTTCTGTACGTGCCCCCATATAAATACCTCCCCATACCATAACTGACCCTCCACCATATGCCTCTTATCCAATGATGTTGCACTGAGCGTACCTCTCTCCCGGGCATCTCTACACTTTAATTCTTCCATCATCTGGCTTCAGACAAAATCTGAACTCATCTGTGAATAGAACTTGTCTCCAAGTTTCGTCATTTCAATTTTCGTGATTGCGAGCAAAATTCACCCGAGCTACTCAAGCAAGTGTGAATTTATTCCGGCCAATTTCAGTTCCTTTTTCACAGTTTTAGCACTGTAACCTCGAACTTGGAGCTTGTTCTTACCAAGAAGTTAAGGTCCGGTTTCTAAGCACGCTGATAATGATGAACCGGTCATCTCTGACTACAGTTTTCCATTTAAGACCCTGTCCTGCGAGTCTCGAATACTATTTGGTCTGCTGATACCTTTGACAACTCGGTGTACCACAAATTTTGATACTGTAATGTTTGGGCAACATGTTTGTAGGTGTACCCAGTTATAATTAAAGTATCAGCCCCAGCAACTTGAGTGGCATTTAGATCTATCATACTCAGTTTATTGGCAGTAAAAATTTTTACTTAACACAACAAACAAGGCAGTAAAAGCAAAAATTTAAACAAAACCGCAGTGTGAAAGAACGCAATATTACGCTTTCATTACATAAAAACTTAAAGGCATTCACTAATGTTTGTGGCCAGTACGCATGATAATTACAACAGGAGCAATTAAACCTAATTAACACATATATACACATATATATATATGTGTGTATATATGTGTTAATTTATCTATCCATTTGTTAATTTTTAATATACAGGGTTACAGGTTAAGTCGACCTAGATCCGTTAAGGGGTTGTCGTGTGCTTTATTTCTGACTGATTTGACTATTAAACACCATACCCCAAACTGAACCGTTTTTTATACAGGACTTTAGTTTTTTCCTAATAATAGACGAATTATTTGTCTATTGTCCTTTTATTTTGCAATTAGTGCTTCTAATTTATTTAATTTTTTTTTTTTTTTTGTAGTATGTAAGTTGTTTTATTATTCTCAACACCAACATTGCAAGTAACTAAACAAATTGGGTCGTACTCGTAGATTGAAGGTTAGAATAAGGAATAAATTCGTAAAAAGTATTTTTTCTTTCAGGAATATAAAAGAAAATTCAATGATAGCTATGCTGCAGATGTGTTTATACAAATTTACGTTTTTTCAGCTATCCAAAAAGGTATAACACTTATTATTAAATAATAGAAAAAAACTTAAATGAAAGGCTCCAGTTTGAATGTATGAATGGACAATAGAGTAAAACGTTTACTCTCAATCTAGCCAGTATTTTATAGACGTGCCTATATGGCCAATCCAGACATATAAACGTCCTCGGGCGTGTATTTTCATGAATTTCTGTAACAAACACTATTAATCACCACTTCTTCCGCTCGTCTATCCTGACATGGATAGGTACACTGCCCCTATCTTTGGACATTTACAACATACGCTAGGCGAATATGTTTGACCTCATGCAAACTAACACTAGCAAAGGCGTCCTTTTGACCAGCCATCATCTCATATGACAACATGAACCGGACAACTGGCTCTTTCCACTAAGCACATAAATATACGCTTTAACAACACATGCCCTCTTGTAGATATACTAACATCCTCAATCATACAATAATAGAAAGCGTGCGCCCCTTCGACCACGCATGGACCGGACGGCACCTTTTTCTCAAGCAATTCTGTCGACCACACAATATTCAGAGCAAAACTGCTACACTCGTCACGTCAACACATTAGAACACAAAAAGGCCACTCATTCTCTCCATTCATAGCATGTTAAAGTTAAACATTTCCCCGGCACACCGCTAAACATTTCGAATTTTAAAATGTACCCCATGTAAATCATATTACGCATGAACATAAAACTGAGATAACAAATCCAGTAGTAGTAAGTGACTAAGAGTATGAACGCTTGGAAATACTCCGGCAACTTATTCAATACTTAATTCTACTCAACTAGATCAATTCAAAGGAAACTTTACTTTTTATAAAAATAAAATGTCCAAGAGCCATAACCTTTTTAATCGTTCTGTTATACGGGACCTCGTAAACTAGGTTTTAAAAAAAACACTTTTATTACACAACGGAAATAGTATTATTTAGAAATGGAATTGGTTACAAATTTTAATTGGCCCGGAGTCGAAACTGGCAGACACGCGATGATACAGAGGTGTTAGGGAATCAGCGGTTGGGCAGAGACTGACTCGTTTCCGGGAGCGGGAAGCAAAGTTGCCTTTAAAGGATGACAAGACTATTTAGAGGAAATCTATGTAATCAGTTATTATCCCCGATTAAGGGTTTTCCCTAGCATTGGGAAACTGTAACAGCCCCCCGATTTAGAGTAAACTACACCCTTAAAAGTGGAGTTTGTGTTAAAGTAAATGAAATTTAAATCAGCCGATTCGCAGAGAAGGTCCCGTGTTAATGTTTGAGGGGTTAATGTCATCTAATTCAATGTCCTTATTTATTTATTTTCGGGAGTTTTATTTTCTCTAGATTTCATTATTTTCTTGTGTATGCCAGTTTCATACATCTTATAAATAATAAAGTACAACATAATAAAAATTATAATAACAAGATACCTGAATAATATTTTGATATAAAACAATATGTGGTTTTTCAATTATACTGTTAAGCTTTTCATCCTGAAATTCATCCAGGATCATCATAAGCTAAGGAATCTAAGTTAACATTCTTAAGATTAACTACAGGTAAGTTTGATAATGTTATTATACGCTACAATATTACAACAGGAATCATTTAAAATATTAAAATTAGGTACAATAATTTTCAGTTGAATTTGATTTTCATGTGGTGTTAAACGAGTGTCTTTACAGTAGGCGACACATTCAAGAGGTAAGTACAATATACCATTTCCACTAAATTCTATTTCAGTAACTTGGGAGTTATTATATTCAATACTTATTTTAGTTTTTCCAGACATTACAAATAACCATCTATTAAAGCGTAGTGGCTGCCAGATGCTAACGTGACCATGAATAAATTTGGTTTCACAAATCGAAGGGATTGAGGTAAGTACTTTTGTAATAATTTCGGCTTTACAGGAGGGCATCGCGGAAGAGGAATACATTATTGGTGTTTTACAAAGGTAATGATCATTTTTTATTACTTTACAATAATCTAGGTTATCTAACTTACAATACATTGATCTATCTCTGCTTATACCAATATATTTGGAGGATGGAATGATGGTCGAATATGACTCTGGATTGTTTTTATCATGAGGACCAGTGAAGGTGTTATGATATATGTTTATGTATAGAGTTAATGAGAGGGATATTTACTGCAAACACTACTTTTTCTTTTTTTAAGTAACTAGATATTTCTGATACATTTAAAGTAGTGTGCATGTTATCGAGATTTAAAGGAACTGGGAGTTGTTTAGGTTCGGGTAAGAATATGTAGTTTCCGACCAATTCCATGTAAAGTTCTTTAGGTGTTGGGGTAGTAAGATACAGGATATTAGATTTACTAAACATGATAGCATTAATTATGTCCTCAACTTTGAAGGACAAGGCTAGGAGACTATTATCTATCATACTATATTCTCTTGAAACGTATGTCAGATTTAGGATGTCTTGGGACAGTCATTTTTCAATTGCATTTTTAGGTGGTTTTCATTTAGTTTAATTTTACACAGAGTTTTGTTAAAAGATCTGAGCGAAGAAGTAGTGACTAATATATTTTCCTTCATCAGGAGGGCTAATTTCTTTTGGTCTATTTCTACCTCTGCAATGGCGTTGTCGTATCGGATGGCATCGTCTTCATCCATTGTGCCAAATAAATTTTTTAATACAGTGCCTACGAATTCTAGAAGTTCAGACCTTCTCGACTGGCGAGACGTGAGATGAAAGATGGCTTCGTTGTCGTAGGCTATATCATTATATCGGGTGTTCAACGGTTCAAAGAGATTAGTATATTCCAAACGATCAAAGACTTTGACATCATTACATACTTGCTTGGATTTATCAAGGACAAGTCGCAGATTTAGAATAAGTGGACTAATAAAGGATACATCATACGGAATAACTACACTAAGATAACTATCAACTAAACTTAAGGAACCTAAAGGGTCGAAGAAGATACCAGGACTGTTCGTCAAGGACGTAGTGAATTCTTGACTCAGCGCGGAATAACTGTAATAGAATATAATTAAAATTAGTATTATGTATGTAATTAGGGTTAAGTTTCAGATCTAGGAGCCGATTTACCTTCGTCATAGTGATATGTCACATGACGTCTACTTATGAGTAATGTCAAGGTGTTTCTGCCATTGATTTTTACAACCTTATACGGTCCTTTCCAAATAGGCGAAAGGGCTTTGCGCAGACGCACATGATTCTTGAGATATACGTAATCTCCGACTTTATACTGAACAGACCGTGAACGGGTGTCGTAATACTGTTTGGATCTTTCCTTCGATCTTTGTATGTTTTCTAAAGCTTTTTCACGTGAAAGTTTTAGACGATGGTGTAGGGATTTGAGATATTCTGGATATGTAAGGTCCGATTGTAATTCGTAGACAGAGTCCGGGATAAAAGGCTTCTGACCGAAAAGGAGTTCGTATGGTGTAAAATTAGTAGTGGAATGAGTAGAGGTGTAGTGGCGGGTAAGAATACCCACTACCCCATATCTATACCTAATACCCATACCCGTGTAGTGGCGGGTAAGAATACCCACTACCCCATATCCCGTGGGTGTCGTAAGAGGCGACAAAGGGAAACCGATACAAAAGACAGCAGCATCTTCTGATAAAACCAAAAATAAAAATTGCGGTTGCCAACCTGCTCGCCAAGCGTGGCAACTATGGCAATATACCCCCATGAGCGATGACACAAATAAACGGCCCCCAGTCTCCGGGGCCCGCTATTCCTGGCTACGGTGGCGACCATGGTAACGGCAGGGCAGGGGGTAAGAATCTCCGGTGGAGGTCGGTTGCCACCCACGACGACTCGACCTAGCAACATATAACGCACGCACCCTGAGGACTGACGAGAAGATCCTGAGCTGAAGAAGAGATAGATAAGTTACGCTGAATATAATAGGACTATCCGAGGTCCGAAGAGAGGGAGGACACGGTAATCCTCGAATCTGGCAACTTATTCTATCACCAGGAGGGCGACCATCTGTCCACAAGTCTCTTGTTAACAACGTTAAAGATCGGAGTGTGTCGACGAGGGTTGCAACTTATACTCAGAATCATCAAACGGTATTCGCTGAAGGTCATACAGGTTTACGCACCAACCTCGGCACACCTGATGAGGAGGTGGAGGAAATGTATGAGGATATCTTAGAGCCATGCATTCCTCCAAAACCCACTATACGGTGTTAATGGGAGACTTCAACGCAAAACTCAAGAAAACAAGAGAGAGCGGTGAGCTGAAAGTAGGAAATTCAGAATAGGGCAACGGAACTCAAGGGTTGCAGCTGGCCGACTTTATGGAGAAAGAGGGACTTTATGATGAACTCTTTCTTCCAAAAGCGGCCCCACAGAAAGTGGACCTGGTCGAGCCCCGTTCGACAAAATGAGATTGACTTCATTATGACGACCAGACGACAACTGTTCAGTGATGTCTCAGTGATCGCGAGGTGAAAACCGCAGCGATCACCGAATGGTGAGAGGCACACTGAACCTAAACGTTGTTGAGAGGTGACGTCTAATGAAGTCAACGCCCGTCCCCTCGTGCTCTAATCCAAAGTCCCGAAAACTTTCAGCTCGAGTTACAAAATCGTTTTCAGTGCCTAGAAGTTTGCAATGAAGTGGACGATATGAATTACAAGCTTGTGGAAACTGTCCATGGTCGGAGCTAAGTTCTGTAAGACCCGTCGCAGAATAACACAAAAACTCCGATCACACTTTAATCTCATGGTTGTTAGACGGGAGATGAAGCTGCAGTCTTTAGCAGATTTGCATACAGGCAACTGAACAGACAGATCTCCAAATGCATGCGGCGGGATTCTGGCAACTTCAATACAGCTGTATTGAAGAAGCGATCGAGCGGAACCAGGGCTCCAAAGTCTTTGCCAGAGATCTGTCTGCCAGAAAGAGCCAACTGTCGAAGCTGAAGACCGCTTGTGGCAGCATCGTTTCGGGACACCTGAGATTTTGAGTGATTGAGAGGTTCGGCGGCAGCTGTACGTCATCGTTGGAGCCACACGCAAGTGTGAGTAACGATCCAAGAGCAAGTCTTATCCGATACTATTCCGATGATATCCCGGACGTCAGTCTGAGCGAGATTAGAATGGCTCTCCAGCACCTTAAAACGGCAAGGCCCCAGGTGAGGATGGAATTACAGCGTAGCCGAAAGGGTGGAAAACCGGTACTTAAAGTCCTTCAGAAGCTCTTTAATTCCGTCCTCCATGGTGGTTACATTACACCGGAGGCGTGGAGCAGAAGTGCGTGGTCTTGTTCTTCAAAAGGCGACAACGCTCTCTTGAAGAACTACAGACCGATTTCCTTCTGAGCCGCGTCGACGTGCTCTTTTCGAGAGTCATTACGAATCGTATCGCATGCAGACTCGACGACTTCCAGCCTCCCGAACAAGCGGAGTTTCCGAAAAGGCTAGTACCATAGACCACATACATACCCTTCGGCAAATTGTACAGAAGACCGACGACTACAATCTACCACTTTGCCTTGCGTATGTGGACTATGAGAAAGTTTTGATTCCGTCGAAATTTATGGTGCTGCAGTCCCTTCAGCGGTGCCAAGTGGACTGTCGGTATATCGAGGTGCTGAAGTGTTTGTACAGTAGGGCTACGATGGCTATCTGAGTACAGAATCAGAGTATGAAACCTATCCAACTGCAGAGAGGTGTAAGACAGGGTGACGTAATATCCTGAAACTCTTCACCGCTGCATTGGAAGACGTTTTCAAGCTACTGGACTGGAAAGGATACGGTATTAACATCAATGGCGAGTACATCACTCACCTTCGATTTGCCGACGATATAGTCCTTATGGCAGAATCGCTGGAGGACCTAGCACTATGCTGAATGACCTCAATAGTGTCTCCCAACGGATAGGTTCAAGATGAACATGGACAAAACAAAAATCATGTTTAATGTCCATGTCACACCATGCCGGTAGTAGTTGGGAGCACTAAGCTCGAAGTTGTTGACGAATATGTTTACCTGGGACAAATAGTCCGACTAGGTAAGTCCAACTTGCTGGGCAGCGTTCGAGATTAAGACACATTTCTCGTCAGACACCTCAAAACCTCAAAGCTAGATTGATGAGAAAGTAGATTCTTCCCCGGACCTTCAAAGTAAATGGACGTTGAGTGCACGTAATTTAGGAAGATTTTTCTATTTTATAACTAAAAATAAGCTTTAAATATTAGGAGCATGTTTGAGGAAGTTGTGTCAACAAACCGTTCTATGTCAAAGCTATGTGTGAGTCAACTATTTATTATTCGATATTGCATAAGTTGAAGAGAAGCACTTATAATACAACACACGTCAGTCTACTTAAAAAAGGATAAATATACTTTAAGCACTCTGCTTATGAAGAGGTCTTGCTTAAGTGGACGGATCTTTAATTTGTACGAACTCATCGCTCGACGTCCAGATTGCTTGACCCTTAGCAGGTATATTTGAAAAGTGTCACTAATTGTTTAATTCTGCTATCCTAGTAAATTCATTTGAACACAATCACAATGCCGTTGACGCGCACGCCCTCCCTCGCCTCTCACCACACCAATAGCGCCCACGTTCAGTAGTGCAGAGTACAGTGCTACTACTTTAACAACAAATGAAATCAGTTCTATGCATCACAGCGATTCTGCGCCTGATTTAACTAATCTTAGGACGACTGTCAGTGAGAGGAAAAAACGAAAGCACCCTGGAGGAGATGACAGCATCACATCCTTGATAAAAGATATGTTTACCAATTTCTCTAAGGAACAGGAAACGCGTTTTTATAATTTACAAAGTACAATTGTAGATCTCAAAGAGCAAAATTATGAGTTAAAACGAAGTGTGGAGCACATGTCTAACAATATGACGAATTCTTCACAATAATAGCTAATTTGGAAAAGAAAGAAAAGAGGACAAAAGGCGTATGGCTTTAATGGAGGACAGATTAGAAACTATGGAGCGTAAAATGCGTGCATCGGGGATTGAAGTACGAAATATTCCAATCAACGGGTGAAACAAAAGATTTTTGTTTAACATTATTAAAAGACCGGAAAGGCTGTTAATATTAATATAGAAGACTCCGAATTGAAAGATGTATATAGATTGAACTCCAAAGACAGTTCTGGTCCGATTATAGTGGAACTAAACTCTGTTATCAGCAAGGAAAAAATACTTAAAGCGGTAAAAAGTTTTAATAAAAACAAATCAAGAGAAGAGAAATTAAATACTTCTCACCTACAACTGCAACAACCCAAGAAACCAGTGTTTATATCAGAAACTCTAACTCAAAAGACTCAAAAATTATTTCACCTCGCGAGAACATTCAAAAAGGCACACAATTTTATATACTGCTGGACTCTAAACGGAACTGTTTACCTACGCAAAGATGAAAAATCTAGTCAGATACGAATTAACAGTGAAGCTGATCTCGAAAATTTAAGGAAGATTCAATGACTAGAATTAACATTTATTTTTAATATTTATTTTAAATTTTACTGTTCTTTTATATTTTTATGTTTTTATCATACTACTAGCGGTTTACATTACACAAATACACTATTACACTTCGTACTTATTTTTACACTACAAAAATTACCTTTTTAACAAAAAGACATCACGAAAAAAAATTAAAATTAAACTTTACATGCAATTTATTAAATTATCACAAAAAAATATATAAAAATACTTACTGTAAGGATGAAATGTTGTATAAAACATATTTTGATATTTTGTTAATATTTTGGCTTTCTTCTTCCTTTTTTGTGCCGTATACAAAACAATTATGAATAAATTAATTCACTTAATTTTAAAGATATATTTTGTTAAAAAAATTAATTTATATAATAGCTACAATTTATCATGCCTTCTATGCCTTCTAAATTATAAGAAAGTATTAGAACTTATCGGAGTCCGTAGTAATCACATTATCTCTTTGTTCAGAACCAGATTAGGATGCAACTGCTGTTGCAGAAATATTTTTATTAAGCAAAACAAATAACTTATATAAGAACACGGCTATCAACGTCGAAAATTTAACAATCGACATTGATAATATATCTGTGGCAAAATCATATAACTGTAGCACAGAACACTGTAATAATATTATTCAGAATGTCAGTTTTTCCAAATCTATGAATGTTTTAACTCAGATATATGAAGCGTTTATAAAAACATGGATGGGTTAATAGCACAGTTGGAAAGATTTACTTTTGAATGTGATATTCTAATTCTAACGGAATGCTGGTTATAGTCACAAACCTCCACTTATTGACAACTACGAGTGTTATTTTTCTAAAAAAACTTTAAACCAAAATGATGGTATAATTATTTATGTAAAATTTGGAATAGATTGTATTGTAGAGGAGCCAGATTCGATTGGAGGTAACTTCCTTTTGCTAAAGATGGAACCAAATATTGTAATATTAGCCACATATAGATCGCCATCGTTTTATAGTATTGACAGTTTTCTAAACACAGTTGAACACGTTTTACAACCGATTAAGGCTAAAAATATATATCTTCTAGGTGATGTCAACATTGACATTAAACCGAACAATGGCGATAAAAATAGCTCATCTTATTTAAATCTTATGGCAGAACTGGGTCTTCTACCAGGACATACTTATCCAACGAGAGTCAATAATTGTTTGGACCATGTCATGATTAAAACTTATTTGCCTGCCACAGTAGTTGTTCTAAATTCAACTGTTACTGACCACAGTTCTGTGCTTCTAAACCTTTCTCTTAATAACTATTATACTCATAAAGTAAGATATAATACAAAAATTGATTACAATGAAATTCTTAAAAATCTGTCTACAATTGATTTTTCTTTTATAAACACCAACTGCAATGATAATGCTGCTTAGTTGGAAAAATATCTTCCATAGTTAAATCTTGCACTCAAGAAAAGTGATTACTAGGCGGCAAATAACCTGCCATGGGTTACACCTGAGTTCTACGGTGTATTCGCCATAGAGATAAATTGCATAAAAGCCTCAAAAGGACCCTGATAATAATATTCTGGTAGTTTCGTATAAACGATATAGAAGTTTTTAATTCTTCCAAGAAGGCAAAATTGATTATGAAAGATCTCTTCAGGCACAAAATAATAAACAAAATGGAAAGCTATAAAAAATTAAAATCAAAATATTAATAAAGAGAGTTAATATAGACAACAAGTCCTGTACAATTGAGAGTGTAAATGATTTTTCTCAATGGGTAAAATTTAGCAAGCAAAATAGGTCAAGACAAAACCGAAAAACCGGTACAACTTCAATGCCTTGTATTGTCAATTCCTGTGTTCTCATTCCACCTGACGAAGCAGAAATAGAGTCTATTATAATCAACCTTAAAATGACTGCGCTGTAGGCTGGGACTATATCTCTAGCAAACTTTAAAGCTAGCTAAAATATTCTTGTTCCGCCCTTAACTAATTTATTTAATATCTGTCTGGATCGGGTGTATTTCCAAGTCTTTAAAAATCCATTATAACTCTAGTACACAAGGGTGGCTCTAAAGATAATATAAACAATTACCGGCCTATATCTGTATTACCTGCTCTCAAAAATTTTGGAAAAGTTTTAAATACTGGTTGATGAATTTTTAGAAAAGAATAATATTCTGTCACGTCATCAATATGGTTTTAGGTCGGGAAAGTGGAAAAGAGTGACTTGGTTGATTACGTTACCATTGCTTGATAATAAACAAAATTTATCGGTGTTTTTCTCGACCTCAAGGCATTTGATACTGTTTCAATTCTCTTCTTGACAAGCTAGAAAGAGCAGGAATTCGTGGTGTAGCGTATTCCATCTTCAAGGACTTTCTTTGTGATCGTGTACAATGTTAAGATCCATCGAATAGTAAGTTCTTATGCCGCAGTTACATATGGTGTTGAAGCATACTTGGCCCAAGTCTCTTCTTGATTTACATTAATGATCTTTGCCAACAACCATTATATAATGGACAAATATTTACGTATGCAGATGACACGGCGATTGTATTTTATGGAGAGACTTGGGATAAGGCTTGTAAAAATGCTGAAGTTGGAATACACAAGGTAAATTGCTGGCTAAGGCTGAATTTACTTACTCTAAACCTGTCAAAAACAACTTTTATCCAGTTTCATATCAAGGAAAACCACACAGAAAATATATCAATCAAGCTACATTACTGTAACTTACTGAAAAATCGACATTGCTCATGCCATATGCTCAATAAATCTGATACTGTTAAATACCTAGGCGTCATTTTAGATTGTAAAATAAACTGGCTTAGTCATATAGATCTACAAACCTCTAGAATAAGGAAGCTAATTTGGGCGTTTAAACATCTAAGGTATATGGCTGATTTTGATACACTTCGCATGGTATATTACGCGCTTGCTCAGTCAGTAATAAATTATTGTATTAGAGTTTGGGGTGCACGCAAAACCTACGTTTTGCGACTTGAAAGAGCCCAAAGGTCGTTGCTTAAAACGATGACTTTAAGGTATAGATTCTCAACTAGAACACTTTATAGTAATTGTCAAGTTCTTACTGTTCGGCAGTTATACATTTTACAACTTATAAGCAGACAACATCTTGCTACTGCGTATGAAAAAGACAAAGTAGAAGGAAAACGTACAATAGTTAATGTCTTAACTCCAACCGCTTTCCGCACGTCCTTGCCAGGCGCCAACATGGTTATCTTAGTGTACATTTGTATAACAAAATAAACAAAATTTTAACATTTATCCACTTTCACTTTATAAATTTAAAAATAAGTTAGAAAATGGCTTTTATCATTAAACTATGAAGAAACGGAGGACTTGTTTAATGTTATAATGTAACTACATGTACATTTATCTAAAATTATATATTATTTTAATCAACTCATATAGTGTATCTATGTTTTACTATTATCATAGGAAGTGTATGTCGTTATTTTCATATATTTATAAGTACACACAAACGCAAACATACGCTTGCTGACACATACACACACACACACACACACACTCTCTCTCTCTCACACACACACACACACACACACACACACACACACACACACACACACACACACACAAACGCGCGCGCGCGCGCGTATAGTATATGTACTGTTTAAAATAAGTAGTATGTACTGTTTGAAACATTATTGTTATTCTGAACCTTTATTGTTAATTTATTAGGTCATAAAATTGGGAGAGGGCGCTGCTTGCTGAGATACAGGTATAATTCCTAGTTCAGCAATCAGAGACTTCACATATTCACTGTACAATTATCAATAAAGATTATTATTATTATAAAAAAAAACTTCGACCGAGAGGTCAATCGACGGATTCAACTCGGCTGGGCAGCGTTCGGGAGATTACGACCCATCTTCTCGTCAGGCATAATTCGAAACCTCAAAACTAAATTGTACAACCAGTGCGTTGCCAGTGATGACATACGGAACTGAGACGTGGTCCTTCACTGCTGGCCGTATGAAGAAGCTCTAGGTTGCTCAACAAGTTATGGAGAGGGCTATGCTCGTTTCTCGTGATAAACTTAGAAATGAGGATATCCGCAGTAGAACTAGAGTAACCGACATAGCCCAAAGGATTAGTAAGCTGAAGTGGCAATGGGCCGGCTATATAGCTCGAAGAACCGACAACCGATGGGGAAGAAAGGTTCGAGTGGCAGCCTCACCGGCAGGCGGTAGGGGCGTCCCCCACTAGATGGAGTGACGACCTGTAAGACATGCAGGAAGTCAATGGATGCAGGTGGCTCGGGACCGTGCTTTGTGGCATTCCGTGGGGAGGCCTATGTTCAGCAGTGGACTTATAAAGGGCTGTAATGATGATGATGATGAGTAGAGGTGTTATATGCCAACATGGCGGTATAAACATACTTATGCCAATCAGAATGATTTTCGTTGACATAAGATTTTATATATTCCTTGGTGGAGTGACTGCGCTCAAGTGCACCTTGCGTTTGAGGATGGTATGGAGAAGACCAGATTTGCTTAATTTTCAGGAAGCAGGTTCTTTTTAAATAGGTCTGCGTAGTTTGTGCTTGATCGGTTAAAATAGACTTCGGGATGCCGAAAACAGAAATAAAGTGCACTAGACATTCATGTACTCTTCTACAGTCGCATTAGCGATAGGGTAAGCGAGGAATATTTGGTGGTCGCCCTGCAACGTAACAATAAATTTGAGTTTATTAAGTCCAGCTTCTGGGAGGGGTCCTCAAGGCCGAGGCTGATTCGTTCAAATGGCTTGGTGGAAGTCGTAGTTATTTGTATAGGTGATTTATTAATTTGTCTTAGGGCTTTATTACTTTGACATTGGGAGCAATTATTTACATATGTTTCTGATATCTGTCCGCATATTTTTCCAGAAATACCTCTTTACTCGATTATACATTCGCGTAGATCCTAAATGTCCGGATATTTGAGTATTGTTTAAGATATAGAACATGTTGTATATTTTCGTCCAAATGTGTTTGTGGAAAGGATTTGGAAATCAGTAATGGCTAAATTTAGGTTGGAATCAGTGGAATTACGTAATATGTCGCATCTAAGATTTAGTAGGCTTTTATAAATGTCTTCATAAGATCTGTTATGAAAGTTGTATACTTTGGTGAATAGGAAATATACTGTTTTCCTTGTGATCTAATGAAATGAAGGAGTAAAAGTTATTTCCCTATCTAAGAGTTCTTTAGAGTATTCGAGGTTACTTAGAATTTCTTCTACGTGAAGGTTGGAGTCATCGAGATCGATGGAGGTGGGTATGAAAATGATCTTGCAGTTAGTTTTCAGGATGCTTTCGTTATGTTCTAGGATGTTAGCGTTACTATTAAAGTCTTTGTTACTCATTGTTTTTAGAAATTTGCTATAATTATCGTCACGAGAAGGATTTGGTATGAGATCTGGGGATTTGTTAGACGTGGTCGTAGGGATATCGATACCTGTAGTAAATCATCGTTTTCCAAGAGGTCTACATGTAGTTTATCGTCAAGGTCTAAGGAATAAGGAGTAGTTGGATGAAGATCGCCTAGAGTAAGAGAGCTGAATTGAGTGTGAATTATCTTCATTTTGATTAGAATTGGATGGAATAGGATCAGAGTCTGATGGTTGAATTGGTTTACAGGATATCGGGATAGGGCGTCAGCAGCGGCATTAAGTTTTCTTTCTGGTACCTGATCTCATACTCGTATTCCATTAGTTTTAGGCGCCATCTTTGTAACTTGCTACTAGGATCTTTATGACTAAACAACCACTTTAGTGGTCTATGGTCAGTAATGATCTTGAATTTTCGTCCATAGAGATACGGGCGAAAGGTTTTACAACCGAACAAAATAGCAAGGAGTTATTTTTCAGTGATATTGTAGTTACATTCGCTTTTGTTGAGGGTCCGAGAGGCAAAGGCTATTGGCCTATCCTTGCCAATTGGACCTTGACTGAGTACAGCACCGATAGCATAATTAGAGGCATCACATATTAGGATGAAAGGGATGGAAAAATCTGGATAAATGAGCATGGGAGCAGAGATAAGTTTGTGTTTGAGTTCGTCGAAGGCGACTTGTTGTTGGTTTTCCCATAGAAAGGGGACATCCTTTTTTAGAAGTTGAGTTAAAGGTTTAGCAATTTTTGAGAAGTCGGCAATGAAACGGCGATAATAGGATACAAGACCGAGGAAGGATTTAATGTCCTTCGGGGATTTGGGAGTAGGAAATTGAGTTACTGCTTTTACCTTTTCAGGGTTGGGTTTTACACCATCTTTAGTTATTTTATGGCCAAGATATGCGACTCACGTCGGAGAAACTCGCACCTTGTAGTTGAAGTTTTAAATTGTAATTTCGAAGCCTTGAAATGGACGAAAGGTTATCAATGTGAGAATTCAAATCATGAGAATATATGACAATGTTGTCAAGGTAAACAAAACAAACCGTATACCTTGGAGGCCTGTGAGAGCGGTATTCATTAATCGTTGGAAAGTGGCAGGTGCGCTTTTTAAACCAAATGGCATCCTTGTAAATTGGTAGTGTCTTTATGGTATATTAAAGGCCGTTTTAGGAGCGTCTTCCTCATTGATCAAAATCTGTTGAAATCCTGACGCAAGATCAAGGGTTGAGAAGTATTTGCTCCGTCCCAGCTGATCTAAAATTTCGGATATTTTTGGTATAGGGTAGCTGTCACCAACAGTGATGTCGTTTAGTTTCCGATAGTCGATAACTATACGCCATTTTTGTTGTCCGAAAGCGTCAATTTTTTTTGGACAATCCAAATTGGTGAAGACCATGGAGACTGTGAATGTTTTATAATTCCCTGGTCGAGTATTTGGTCAATTTGATTTTTAACTTCTTGTTTACTTGTGTACCTCTGGGAACCGATAAGATTTTACATTTATGGGATTTTGATCGCTAGTTTTTATTTATGCTTAAGGGCATTTGTGTGAGAAAGTTTATCGCCAGGAATAAAGAATATATCCATATTCAGAGCAAACATCGAAGAGCGTTTGCCTTTCAGGATTGAGGTGGAGACTCTAAGGAGGTTTAATACTTGTGTTTAAGAGTTGTGTTTTTAAATGACAAACTGTGTGAGTGTTTACTGGATCAAAAAGTTTGGTTAAAGAAATTAAGGGAATTAGTGTAATATCTAGATTTGACTACAGGGTTATAGGAGTTTCAGAGGTATTGATTACTGATAAGTTAATTCTTTGTTTTGACTGCGACTAAGCAATTAAGCGATTAGTAAATCTTCATGATAATATTGGTCTAGTACGAGTCCTTCTTTTACTTCAGGATTGGAGACAGAGCATTCTATGATGGTTTCAGATCTGGGAGGAATAACATAAGTAGGTTCATTGAAATTTAATTATATTTCATTTCAACCTATTTTCAAAGTTTCATGAGTGTAGTCGATTGTGCAGCCAAAAGCGATTAGCATATCAGTGCCAACTATACCATCATAAGGTAAGTTTATTTGGGGTATTATATGGAATCTATGTGTGATACTATTTTTATTATTTTTATCTTATGGTAAATGGCCCATTGTAGAAGTTTTGATCAATGGGGTCAATACCTTTCAGAAATATTACTTGTTGCGATGTCAACTGGTTTTTGTATAGAAGATCGTTTCAGTAGGCTAATAGTTGCGTCAGAGTCTACAAGGAGAGATAAGGTAATGTCCGACACTGAGGAATGAGGTATTAATAATGAATGACACAAGGATATGAGGTAAACGTTTCGAATGGACCAATGTTAATTTCATAAATTCTGGTTTCAGGAATGGGACAAGGAACACTTGAGTCTAAGGTAGGTTTAGCATATATGGAGTGATTGATTTTACGTTTGGTGGGGCTGGTGGATACAGAGGATACAGCGGTGCGACTAGGTTGAGAGTCCTTATTGTTAGTGAGTACAGAGGATACAGCGGAAACAGAGGATGCAGAGGATACAGGGTATAAATATACAGCGGATGTAGAGGATACTGTGGATGCAAAGGATACAGTGGATACAGAGGATGCAGTGGATATAGTGTTGTGTTTATTTCACGATTCCCTATCATAAGGGGATACAGAGGATACAGCGGATATAGTATTTCTTTTAATTCGCAAGTCCCTACTATTAGGGGATACAGAGGATACAGTGGATGTAGTATTGCGGTTAATTCGCGTGTCCCTATCGTTAGGGGATACAGAGGATACAGTGGATGTAGTATTGCGGCTAATTCGCGTGCCCCTATCTTTAGGGGATACAGAGGATACAGTGGATGTAGTATAGCGGTTAATTCGCGTAGCCCTATCGTGAGGGGATACAGAGGATACAGTGGATGTAGTATTGGTGCCTTTGATATAGTAATGTTTTGGAATTCGATGCTTGGGTCTCACGAGACACCACCGTGAGCCCATTATGCGTTAAAATCATCGTTTGATTTACCCTGATCTTATATTTACCGCGGATTTGAGCTTATTGTTTTGGTAGTCTTGAGATAGTCTTTGATTATTTTGGTCTCAGCGGTTATTATTGAATTCCTGTTTCACAATCCTCGATAGTGTGGCCCACGTTGTTACAATAACGGCACACTGGAGGACCTGAAGTAGACGGCCTTTGCTGTTGGTATTGTTTGAGTAGCCTCGCTGTAGGGTTTCGAATTTGTTGGGATTGACGTTGAGGCCAACGTCCTTGATTAGGTGAACTGGTACAATGCCGAAGGATTACGCTTAGAAGAGGACTGCAATATCTTTTATTCGGATACAGCGATGCCAAAGGCTTCATTTAAAGTTTCAGGGTCACGGCATCTGACTACTGTTGACAATCGAGGATTTAAGCCACTTATAAAAGTATGCAATGCTAAATTTTGCATTGCAGTGACACGGCCAGTCAGTTCACCTTTCTTTTTCGTGGGTATTGAAACATTGATTTCGGTTAATAGTTTTGATAGACATGTCCCTACGCGTAGTGCGAACTGGTTGACCGTTTCACTATTAGTTTGACAACAATCTTCGGTCCGAGAGTAGTGCAGCGTAATGTTTTTTCTCGCCAAATTGGTTTTTGAGAAATTCTTCTAACTGTTGCGAGTTCTCGAACTCTTTAATGGAGTACGCACTTTCGGCACGGCTTAGTTGGCTTAAAATATATTTTAATATTATGTCTTGTTGAGACGGTGAAGGCTTATTGCATTTCTGCAATTATTTAAAACGCATTAAGTTTTTCATGGTTTCCATCAGATTTATTAATGAATTTACTTAGAAAGTTCATGTCGATTTTTTGTTTCTTTAGACATGGCAATAGGCTCGTCTTTACGCATAGCTAGTTAGTCAAAACAAAGATAACGCGTGAGGTACGGAGTTGCGATTAGAATGGAATGTTGCACTATTCTCGGAACTTAACGATAAAGAAATAATACAATGGAACAATGAATGATTAATTAAATGTTACTAAGTCTCATTCTTTGAAACTCTTAATACTTTGAATTAAATTGAAATTATGCGATGGAACCCTATAGTTAAATCACTGACACTTTTTTCACAACACGAATAGCTTCGATGTAGAATGAATGTACTTGCAGAAACACTGCAACTACGGCGGCAACACGAATCATTTCGTAGCCAGGCGAGATCACCCAAGCTGAGTGATAGGTCTTCGGAGTATGCCCAACAAGGCGTGTGAGGGTTTGATAAGGCCAGCAGGATACAGCGGTGTTTAATAGAGATACAGCGACACGGATATGAGATCGGAATTTAGCACTTTTTACCGACACAATCACACGTAGATATGGAATTTATTTTATTTAATTTTCACTGAATTGAGGCGTTCCGAGGATTAACTTATTTCTTTTAAATCCCTTAAGCTGCCACCAATGTTATACGGGATCTCATAAACTAGGTTTTAAAAAAAAACACTTTTATTACGCAACGGAAATAGTATTATTTAAAAATGGAATTGGTTACAAATTTTAATTGGCCTGGAGTCGAAACTGGCAGACACGCGATGATACAGAGGTGTTAAGGATTCAGCGGTCGGGCAGAGACTGACTCGTTTCCGGGAGCGGGAAGCAGAGCTGCTTTTAAGGGATGACAAGACTATTTAGAGGAAATCTATGTAATCAGTTATTATCCATGATTAAGGGTTTTCCCTAGCATTGGGAAACCGTAACAGTTCGTTACGCAACAAATGTATACTACACTTCATTTTATTTTTACGAGCATTCATCTCTATTTTCATTCATCACCGATACATCTCAACGACGACTAAACTAGACCTCTAACAACACCACACGCGCACCGCACCCACTCTGAGCTACGGCTACGGTATCGCTGTTGACATAGTCAAAACACAAAATAAAATGAAGTAAGCTACTCTACAATTTAACAGGGTCATTAATCACCCAAATAGACTCAGGTTAGTCAATTGAAGCTGTGGCTTTCAGACATTTCTCAGTAACAAGTTTACCACTTGTTAGTACAAAATATTTTTTCATGGCAATATTTAAGACAAATTTACTTCCCTCACGCATCAAATGTCAGTCGGCAGCATCGGTAAATAATCCGCCCGCAGCATCCCACGCCGACAGCATACTTCCATTCAAGAGCGATCGGCACAGCACCACGCCTTCATCACATTATTCGAAGATTATATGTGGGATAACAGAACTTTATCCCACTCTGATGTAGGCAAAAGAAGGATCATCCTCAGATGCCTCATGATGGATGACGCAATATGCGTATGTTATAACATAAAGTACAAGAAAATAAATAGATCGATAGCAATTCGTCGCAAATATACAGGGTATTTTGAAACGCTCCCGAAAACGAAGACAGACGAGAGTACTAACTATATCTTTGATGATGGGTGAAATATAAAATCGATCCTGATGAAAAAATCATCTTTTCACAACGTTTTATTAGATTTATTCACGCTCCATCGTGTTAGTATAATAAAACGTTAATTTCATTAAAAAAATCATAAAAATACTTATACATAAAACCAGCAGTGTAATTACTGAATTACAATCAGCTGACTAGGGGTCAATGTACGCGCGAACGCCGAATTCGCGCGGCCCGCAACTAGCGATGGTACAACAATACCTAATAATTTACAACACTTATCTAAATACCTAACTTATCTACTAAACCTACTATTTTGCCACTGTGCTTGTCTCCACGTAGCCACTTTAATTCAAATTCACAGGTTAAATAAACCAAATAACTGGTTCGATTCCCCACTAATGAAAAAAATACTTAAATGAAATGTTAATAAGATTAGAGTCATGCGTTTTTATTCATCGTGTAGGTATGTTTATTATTCTGATGTATTCAGTTATGTACCTATTCAGATCAGTTCAGTACTAAGTTATTTAAAACAAATTAGGTATGAAACAGCTTACCGCTCTAAATCCTCCGTGGTCTTATGAGATGCGGCTCAAATTGTGCTCCATTCATTTCGAGGCAGATGTGGGCTCGGTGTTGCGTCTCCTCATGCAGGCGGGGCATCATCGTGTGGTCTTTGACACAGTCCGCACGTAGTTTGTCGAAAACATCCACGATCCTTGGCGCATTTCGTCAGCACTATCACACCACGATTAAAAACCCTTTCTTTCACATACCCCACAGAAAGAAGTCTAACGGGCAGATCTGGTGAGCGAGGTGGCCAAGCGTGTGGTCCTAGTCTGCCAATCCAGCGATCATCAAATATTCGGTAGGCGCTCACGGACGAACCTCACGACATGGAGGTGCACAATCATGCTGGAACCATGTGCGGCGATATTCATCCAACGATAGGTCGTCTAAAATGTCAACCAACTGTTCATTTATAAAGTTTAGTATCGCTGTCCGTTAAGTCACTGTGGCAGAAACACTGGTCCCAGTATGCGATCCTAAATAAACCTGCCCATACGTTAACCGACCATCGGGTTTGGTGCCCGGTTTGTCGAACAGCGTGCGGTTAACCTCTGAATACACGTGTGTATTTCTTCGGTTCCACAGGCCGTTTCTGGTAAATGTCGACTCGTCCGTCCAGATAACGTGCCTCAATGGAACCAGGCACACGTTGTTGTTGGTCTAATAACCAACGACAGAAAACTCGTCACGGTCGATCGCCGGGAACTAAAGCTTGCACTTTGTGTACTTTGTGGCCGCATCGTTACGCTTTAAGACTTTGTGAACTGAACAGTATGACACACTTATTCCATCCCGACGTCTTAAACAATTTAGCGATACTGTGTACCTAGGTTCGAATACCGGCGAACGACATCTAAAATGCGCCCGGAGGAACAGTCACTTGATTTCCACCTCCTGCCGCTACCGGAGCAATGGGCCGATTTTCCACAGTTATGTCGAGCGGTCGGGAATTTCTCTCGATAAATTGTAATGCACGCGAAGCATTCCACAAGCCTAAGGCACATTAACATATTGCTGTATTCACGAGCACTATAAACGTACGCGTTAGGCATTATTAAAACAAAAAGAAACACAAACGTAACAACAAGAATAACACGTAATAACAAGTAGGTAATACCAAGTAAAACAATAAGAATTTATAAACAAAACAATGAACTGTCGCTCGCGCATGTGTCCAAAGTCAACACGGAACCGTCTCAAAACTAAAATTAATAATGAATCCCGCCAAAACTGAAGCCTACTGCGTCCTAACGTCCTTGCGGTAAACACTTTGAACATTCCCACAGACCGTCAAATGTTATGACATTGCCAACTTTTATTTTATAAGTTTAGTTTCCATATGATCCCTACGACTAGTCTTTCATATGGAATTTAGAAGTTATAGTTGTAATTTTTTTAATACAATTAGACAATCAATTGTACCCTGACGAAACAAGCAGTTCGTTACTACAAAAATGATATTGAAATTAATAAACGTACTTACTTGGGTACTCACTTACACAATTATAAACACTATTTCATCGTTATCTTTGATTTTGTACAAGAAAATAGAAATAAAATGGTATTGAATAATTTATTAGTTAAAATCAATTTTAATTGTTATAATGTTAAATAGCAATATAATTAGCTATTATATTGTTAACATATTAATATAAATAATGAAAACGAATTAGATTAATGAAATTGTACTATATACATATTAAAACTATAATAAAAACTAAAACTAGAAATTTAATTATCAAACAGTCCTACTCCACGGTATCAGAACGCTGGCTGCGTTCCGCTGAATGGCTATACTTAGCCTTTGAGCGAGAAAAGAGCCAGCCTCTTATCACCAGCAGCAACGACCAGCCGCGGATGGAATTCTAAGAATTTCACCACGTGGACCCCACGGACCGAGGGTTCAAATGGCACAAATACGTAGTCATCTCTCAGAGACTCATATTTGCGCCACTTACTCAGTTCAGCTGCCCTGATGCCACCCCGGCTCTAAACGAGGTCCCTGAGATGAGAGGCCAGTTCACACGCAAGTAGCATCCCACACTAGGGCTTTACCTCCTGGGACCACCTCATACCGTCGAGTCTCCTGCCATCGCCTTTATATATTCCACGAGGCTCTAAAACCGAGGGAACATTTAAAGAGACATGAGCCCTTCGGATGACATCGTTCAAAGAACCGTGCCGTGAAAACCTACCAGCACTTTTCTTACAAGAAAGTCCGTGGAGCCCAAACTTGTCGACGCTGCTACCACAGAGGCACTGATGGGGTTGACAAATCGCCGCCCTAGTCAGATTCCATAGCGATGCGCAAGCTTTTCCATCAAGTAATGTGCCGAGATTACTTGATGGTAAAGCGTGTAACCAGTGACTAGATTCCTTAGTCGAAACAGCTAGAAGGCGTGTCTTATCTTTGTCACTATGGAAATTATGAAACAAATCTTTCTGCACCCTCTGTACCAACGGAATATCCCACTGTTTTTGTTGGTTAACTTCCAGTGGAACATTTTCGCCGAGACAGAGCGTTCGCCATGTCTGCCCTGCCTCCGTAGCAAAGCACAGGTCTACTTTATTATTTAAAATTATGTTACATAAATTACTGACATTATACACGTAAGCAAGGAAAGCAGGCAATGAAACGCTAGAAAAATTTCTCACACCAATACCACCAAATTTTATAGGTAAAATAGCTTGAGTCCAGGCTGTTGTATTTAATGTTAAATTTAGAATTTTTTTCTATAGCTATTTTAAGATTATTATCAATATCTTTTAAAATTTCCGAACATTTCCAGACTGGACTCGAGCGGAGTAAGTATGTAAATCTAGGTACAAGGAGACAATATTTTAAAATAGTAAGCGCAATGTGGGCTTAATTTATACAATTTATCAACGTGGTTTAAAAACAGATCAAATTTTGTTTTTAAAACAGGTTTAATACTATCGAAAAACAACGGGGCACCTAGCAGGTATAGTGATTCCGTACTTACAGTTTTTATTCCTGGAGAAATATGGTTGAAATTTTGAATTAAAGTGTCTCTGTGAGAAGTAGATAAATTGTTGGAAAAAAATATTTCACATTTATTGCTATTTGGTTTTACGACCAATATTTTTAAAATTTCGAAAAATATGAGTAAGACCACTGAGGACGTTATCTGCTCTACCTCCCAGTGTACTGTCGTCCAGGTACTAGACATACAGCTTGGATTTAAAATTTGAAATAATGGGTTGAATCCCCAAACTGAAAAGTGCTGGACCTAGTGGGTCACCCTGCTGAACACCGACTGCAGAATCTATAACATGTTTTCGTAAAACAAGTTAGTATTTTGACTGTAACATTGCCAAACGTAGTGATAAATTTCGGGGGTATTGTTCGCCACTTCTTTCAGCAGGGTTACCCTATCGATAGAGTTAAAAGCATTCCTTAGGTCAACTTTCACAAGAACATCTGCATCAGAGTTTGTTAAAAATGTACGCACTGATGTACTGTATGTACCGCCGCCTCACAGCCACCTCTAGTGCCAAAGCCTAGTTGAGTAGGCTGAAATTTTGTCTTAAGGTTAGAGATTATGTGCCTGTAAGCTAATTTTGAAGTTAAGCGTCGAAATGTGGAACCAACGGCAATAGGACGGATACCGTTATCCTTTTTTTTTGAAGGCACATAATCTTGCCCCATATAAGAATGGAATGAAATTTGGATTAATATTATCAGAAAGCATAAAGTTACATAGTTTTGTAATGTCATTAAGAAGTACTCCGCCGTCGTCACCGGCTGAAGCGCTTACAAGATCTTTAAGATCGTAATTCCGTCAATGCCGCCAGCAGATCCATTCCAAAATGACAAAATTGCTTCTAAAGTGTCTTTTTCAGAAATTCGTATCGTTGCATAGAAGTCTTGGGAGGCAGCGGTAAACCCTGAGAAGGATTGACCGAAGGATGCTTCTGACGAAGGCTTTCAAGAGTTTTGACATTACTAGGAGCCAGGATGTCGTCTGAGAATAAAATACGGGATGCATTTTTTAAGTCGCCATCCATTACTTTCGACTCAACTACTTTTTTTTAAATCAAATTTAGGTCGTGGTCGAGATAAATGAGTATTAATTGGGTAATCTAAATTTCGAAAATATGTCTTTTTTAGTTGAGACGTATTTGATTTATTTATTGTTTTATCAAAATGAAAATGGGAATACGCGAAAGTAATTAATTTTTGCCAACTCTTTTCACTATTAGTGAAACAATTTTGAATAGTGCATGACAATGCTTTAGCAAGCTGCATCCTCGCATCTCTAGGAATTCTTTTAACCACTGGTACATTACGATGATAATTGTAAATTTGCTCCGAAAAAAGGGAAAAATTTTTGTGTCATTAGAGGAATTACTAATAGAGTTATGAATTTTTACGATAGGTTGGAAAACCGAAATACTTTTACTATGGCATCATTTGATATGTATATTTAATCCCCTTTTACCTCTAAACAGCCTACCGTCGGTACAATTTTGACACTGTAGAAAATCCGGCTGTGAATGTAACGGAGCGGAGATATTCATTAAAAAATCTAAACAGATCTCTACAGCACTCAAAAGTCTTTATATTACATAACTTCATATTGACTTGAAATGTGCTGTACCCCGCATTTTTCCCTGAAACACAATCATTTGCGGCCTTAATAAAAGCACTTTACTCTATAAATGAAATATTATCACATTACTTCCCTGGATTTATTCTATATTGATAAAAATTGTATGTAGTTTGTTATGCTTTGACAGTTGACAACGACGCAGCAGAAATATTTTCCTTAGTATTAGTATTAGTATTATGTCTGAAATCAAAAAATAATTATTACAATAACTGTCTTATATATTTACTGATCTTTTCGTTGAAATTTGTAAGCCAGAATTGGCCTCTAAATAACAAAATAAAATAAGTTAAATATACGTAGTTGAAAAATTTTGACAATTTTTTTTCATAACTGTACTGAAATCCAGCCAGCAAAAGCTGAAGTAAGTATGAGTCGATGTAGGGGTTTTCATAGAGTTACTTATTGAATTTAAATAATTACAGTAATGACTTATTTAAAGTCTGCGCTGATAACAGTTTTTATTTTATTTATTTACTAGCTTTTACCCGCTACTTCGTTCGTGCACATGGATCACTTTCAGATTTATAAAAGTTATTTTTGGGCAAGTAGTTCAGTCAAAAAATCATTGAATTAAACTACTTTTACGGATTTTTTCGCGTTTAATTTTACTTATTTTTAATTACCGACGTTTCGGGTGCTTTGCAGCACCCATGGTCACGGGGTACTGAGGTGATTGACGTCCTGATGTCAAATTTAGCCCGGAGTACCTTCAGCTTTTTAATTATTACTTTTGCTCCGATCTACGCAGAATTAATTTTTTGTGTCTTGAAGTCTTGTGTATGTAGTAGTATTATGTATAGTATTGGGTTTAGTTTTAATTTTATTAATTATAGGATCTCAAGCAGGTGGTAGTAACCAACCTCCTTCTCTATTAAAATTAGGAGGTTTTTTAATTTCAATAGTCTCACGCATCATCCTTGATAGGAATCGATGTTCTTTCGCGAGGGTTTGTGGTATATCATATCTGATGTAATGGCAGGGGCCGTCTAGGATAAGATCACAAACTGCAGACTTTCCGGAGCGTTAGTGTTTCACGCACTGGCCACCCCATAACATTGATTTCAACGTCTCGGCGGTATTCGACAACTACGGCCGCAGTAAAAATCTCCTATAAAACAGGCAAACGGCACTACAATTTATTCCAAAATCTCAGTTACATATCATGCCACTGTTAGTGATCCATTCTCAATGACATGGAGTTCTGTACGTGCCCTCATACAAATACCTCCCCATACCATAACTGACTATCCACCATATGCCTCTCTTCCAATGATGTTGCACTGAGCGTACCTCTCTCCTGGCCGTCTCCATACTTTAATCCTTCCATCATCTGACTTCAGGCAAAATCTGAACTCATCTGTGAATAGAACTTGACTCCAAGCTTCGTCATTCCAATTTTTATGATTGCGAGCAAAATTCACCCGAGCTACTCAAGCAAGTGTGAATTTATTCCGGCCAATTTCAGTTCCTTTTTCACAGTTTTAGCACTGTAACCCTCGAACTTCTTGGAGCTTCGTTCTTACCACAGAAGAAGTTAAGGTCCGGTTTCTAAGCACGCTGATAATGATGAACCGGTCATCTCTGACTACAGTTTTCCATTTAAGACCCTGTCCTGCGAGTCTCGAATACTATTTGGTCTGCCGATACCTCTTGACAACTCGGTGTACCACAAATTTTGATACTCGTAATGTTTGGGCAACATGTTTGTAGGTGTACCCAGTTATAATTAAAGTATCAGCCCCAGCAACTTGAGTGGCATTTAGATCTATCATACTCAGTTTATTGGCAGTAAAAATTTTTACTTAACACAACAAACAAGGCAGTAAAAGCAAAAATTTAAACAAAACCGCAGTGTGAAAGAACGCAATATTACGCTTTCATTACATAAAAACTTAAAGGCATTCACTAATGTTTGTGGCCAGTACGCATGATAATTACAACAGGAGCAATTAAACCTAATTAATATATATATACATATATATATATATATGTATATATGTGTTAATTTATCTATCCATTTGTTAATTTTAATTACAGGGTTACAGGTTAAGTCGACCTAGATCCGTTAAGGGTTGTCGTGCTTTATTTCTGACTGATTTGACTATTAAACACCATACCCCAAACTGAACCGTTTTTATACAGGACTTTAGTTTTTCCTAATAATAGACGAATTATTTGTCTATTGTCCTTTTATTTTGCAATTAGTGCTTCTAATTTATTTAATTTTTTTTTTTTTTTTGTAGTATGTAAGTTGTTTTATTATTCTCAACACCAACATTGCAAGTAACTAAACAAATTGGTCGTACTGTAGATTGAAGGTTAGAATAAGGAATAAATTCGTAAAAGTTTTTTTCTTTCAGGAATATAAAAGAAAATTCAATGATAGCTATGCTGCAGATGTGTTTATACAAATTTACGTTTTTTCAGCTATCCAAAAAGGTATAACACTTATTATTAAATAATAGAAAAAAACTTAAATGAAAGGCTCCAGTTTGAATGTATGAATGGACAATAGAGTAAAACGTTTACTCTCAATCTAGCCAGTATTTTATAGACGTGCCTATATGGCCAATCCAGACATATAAACGTCCTCGGGCGTGTATTTTCATGAATTTCTGTAACAAACACTATTAATCACCACTTCTTCCGCTCGTCTATCCTGACATGGATAGGTACACTGCCCCTATCTTTGGACATTTACAACATACGCTAGGCGAATATGTTTGACCTCATGCAAACTAACACTAGCATAGGCGTCCTTTTGACCAGCCATCATCTCATATGACAACATGAACCGGACAACTGGCTTTTCCACTAAGCACATAATATACGCTTTAACAACACATGCCCTCTTGTAGATATACTAACATCCTCAATCATACAATAATAGAAAGCATGTCCCTTCGACCACGCATGGACTGGACGGCACCTTTTTCTCAAGCAATTCTGTCGACCACACAATATTCAGAGCAAAACTGCTACACTCGTCACGTCAACACATTAGAACACAAAAAGGCCACTCATTCTCTCCATTCATAGCATGTTAAAGTTAAACATTTCCCCGGCACACCGCTAAACATTTCGAATTTTAAAATGTACCCCATGTAAATCATATTACGCATGAACATAAAACTGAGATAACAAATCCAGTAGTAGTAAGTGACTAAGAGTATGAACGCTTGGAAATACCTCCGGCAACTTATTCAATACTTAATTCTACTTCAACTAGATCAATTCAAAGGAAACTTTACTTTTTATTACAAAATAAAATGTCCAAGAGCCATAACCTTTTTAATCGTTCTGTTATACGGGACCTCGTAAACTAGGTTTTAAAAAAAACACTTTTATTACACAACGGAAATAGTATTATTTAGAAATGGAATTGGTTACAAATTTTAATTGGCCCGGAGTCGAAACTGGCAGACACGCGATGATACAGAGGTGTTAGGGAATCAGCGGTTGGGCAGAGACTGACTCGTTTCCGGGAGCGGGAAGCAAAGTTGCCTTTAAAGGATGACAAGACTATTTAGAGGAAATCTATGTAATCAGTTATTATCCCCGATTAAGGGTTTTCCCTAGCATTGGGAAACTGTAACAGCCCCCCGATTTAGAGTAAACTACACCCTTAAAAGTGGAGTTTGTGTTAAAGTAAATGAAATTTAAATCAGCCGATTCGCAGAGAAGGTCCCGTGTTAATGTTTGAGGGGTTAATGTCATCTAATTCAATGTCCTTATTTATTTATTTTCGGGAGTTTTATTTTCTCTAGATTTCATTATTTTCTTGTGTATGCCAGTTTCATACATCTTATAAATAATAAAGTACAACATAATAAAAATTATAATTACAATTGTGATACCTGAATAATATTTTTGATATAAAACAATATGTGGTTTTTCAATTATACTGTTAAGGCTTTTCATCCTGAAATTCATCCAGGATCATCATAAGCTAAGGAATCTAAGTTAACATTCTTAAGATTAACTACAGGTAAGTTTGATACAATGTTATTATACGCTACAATATTACAACAGGAATCATTTAAAATATTAAAATTAGGTACAATAATTTTCAGTTGAATTTCACGATTTTCATGCGGTGTTAAACGAGTGTCTTTACAGTAGGCGACACATTCAAGAGGTAAGTACAATATACCATTTCCACTAAATTCTATTTCAGTAACTTGGGAGTTATTATATTCAATACTTATTTTAGTTTTTCCAGACATTACAAATAACCATCTATTAAAGCGTAGTGGCTGCCAGATGCTAACGTGACCATGAATAAATTTGGTTTCACAAATCGAAGGGATTGAGGTAAGTACTTTTGTAATAATTTCTTTTGGAGGGCATATCGTGAAGAGGAATACATTATTGGTGTTTTACAAAGGTAATGATCATTTTTTATTACTTTACAATAATCTAGGTTATCTAACTTACAATACATTGATCTATCTCTGCTTATACCAATATATTTGGAGGATGGAATGATGGTCGAATATGACTCTGGATTGTTTTTATCATGAGGACCAGTGGGTGTGTTATGATATATGTTTATGTGTATAGAGTTAATGAGAGGATATTTACTCACTACTTTTTCTTTTTGAAGTAACTAGATATTTCTGATACATTTAAAGTAGTGTGCATGTTATCGAGATTTAAAGGAACTGGGAGTTGTTTAGGTTCGGGTAAGAATATGTAGTTTCCGACCAATTCCATGTAAAGTTCTTTAGGTGTTGGGGTAGTAAGATACAGGATATTAGATTTACTAAACATGATAGCATTAATTATGTCCTCAACTTTGAAGGACAAGGCTAGGAGACTATTATCTATCATACTATATTCTCTTGAAACGTATGTCAGATTTAGGATGTCTTGGGACAGTCATTTTTCAATTGCATTTTTAGGTGGTTTTCATTTAGTTTAATTTTACACAGAGTTTTGTTAAAAGATCTGAGCGAAGAAGTAGTGACTAATATATTTTCCTTCATCAGGAGGGCTAATTTCTTTTGGTCTATTTCTACCTCTGCAATGGCGTTGTCGTATCGGATGGCATCGTCTTCATCCATTGTGCCAAATAAATTTTTTAATACAGTGCCTACGAATTCTAGAAGTTCAGACCTTCTCGACTGGCGAGACGTGAGATGAAAGATGGCTTCGTTGTCGTAGGCTATATCATTATATCGGGTGTTCAACGGTTCAAAGAGATTAGTATATTCCAAACGATCAAAGACTTTGACATCATTACATACTTGCTTGGATTTATCAAGGACAAGTCGCAGATTTAGAATAAGTGGACTAATAAAGGATACATCATACGGAATAACTACACTAAGATAACTATCAACTAAACTTAAGGAACCTAAAGGGTCGAAGAAGATACCAGGACTGTTCGTCAAGGACGTAGTGAATTCTTGACTCAGCGCGGAATAACTGTAATAGAATATAATTAAAATTAGTATTATGTATGTAATTAGGGTTAAGTTTCAGATCTAGGAGCCGATTTACCTTCGTCATAGTGATATGTCACATGACGTCTACTTATGAGTAATGTCAAGGTGTTTCTGCCATTGATTTTTACAACCTTATACGGTCCTTTCCAAATAGGCGAAAGGGCTTTGCGCAGACGCACATGATTCTTGAGATATACGTAATCTCCGACTTTATACTGAACAGACCGTGAACGGGTGTCGTAATACTGTTTGGATCTTTCCTTCGATCTTTGTATGTTTTCTAAAGCTTTTCACGTGAAAGTTTTAGACGATGGTGTAGGATTTGAGATATTCTGGATATGTAAGGTCCGATTGTAATTCGTAGACAGAGTCCGGGATAAAAGGCTTCTGACCGAAAAGGAGTTCGTATGGTGTAAAATTAGTAGTGGAATGAGTAGAGGTGTAGTGGCGGGTAAGAATACCCACTACCCCATATCTATACCTAATACCCTATACCCCGTGTAGTGGTGGTAAGAATACCCACTACCCCATATCTTCCCGTGGGTGTCAAGAGGCGACAAAGGGAAACCGATACAAAAGATGGGCAAGCATCTTTCTGATAAAACCAAAAACAATAAAAAATTGCGGTTGCCAACCCGCTCGCCAAGCGTGGCAACTATGGCAATATACCCCCCATGAGCGATGACACAAATAAACGGCCCCCAGTCCCCGGCGGCCCCGCTATTCCTGGCTACGGTGGCGACCATGGTAACGGCAGGGCAGGGGGTGCTAAGAATCCCGGTGGAGGTTCGGTTGCCACCTACGACGACTCGACCTAGCAACATATAACGCACGCACCCTGAGGACTGACGAGAAGATCTCTGGAGCTGGAAGAAGAGATAGATAAGTTACGCTGGAATATAGTAGGACTATCCGAGGTCCGAAGAGAGGGGGAGGACACGGTAATCCTCGAATCCGGCAACTTATTCTATCACCAAGAGGGCGACCATCTGTCCACAAGTCTCTTGTTAACAACGTTGTAAAGATCGGGAGTGTGTCGACGAGGGTTGCGTAACTTATACTCAGAATCACCAAACGGTATTCGCTGAAGGTCATACAGGTTTACGCACCAACCTCGGCACACCTCGATGAGGAGGTGGAGGAAATGTATGAGGATATCTCTAGAGCCATGCATTCCTCCAAAACCCACTATACGGTGTTAATGGGAGACTTCAACGCAAAACTCAAGAAAACAAGAGAGAGCGGTGAGCTGAAAGTAGGGAAATTCGGAATAGGGCAACGGAACTCAAGGGGCCAGCAGCTGGCCGACTTTATGGAGAAAGAGGGACTCTTTATGATGAACTCTTCCAAAAGCGGCCCCACAGAAAGTGGACCTGGTCGAGCCCCGAAGGTCGACAAAATGAGATTGACTTCATTATGACGACTAGACAGCAACTGTTCAGTGATGTCTCAGTGATCGCAAGGGTGAAAACCGGCAGCGATCACCGAATGGTGAGAGGCACACTGAACCTAAACGTTGGAGAGGTGACGTCTAATGAAGTCAACGCTCCGTCCCCCTCGTGCTCTAATCCAAAGTCCCGAAAACTTTCAGCTCGAGTTACAAAATCGTTTTCAGTGCCTAGAAGTTTGCAATGAAGTGGACGATATGAATTACAAGCTTGTGGAAACTGTCCATGCGGTCGGAGCTAAGTTCTGTAAGACCTGTCGCAGAATAACACAAAACTCCGATCACACTCTAATCTCATGGTTGTTAGACGGGAGATGAAGCTGCAGTCTTTAGCAGATTTGACAGCATACAGGCAACTGAACAGACAGATCTCCAAATGCATGCGGCGGGATTGCGCAACTTCAATACAGCTCGTGGAAGAAGGATCGAGCGAACCAGGGCTCCAAAGTCTTTGCCAGAGATCTGTCTACCAGAAAGAGCCAACTGTCGAAGCTGAAGACCGCTTGTGGCAGCATCTTTTCCGGGACACCTGAGATTTTGAGTGAGATTGAGAGGTTCTATGGGCAGCTGTACACGTCATCGTTGGAGCCACACGCAAGTGTGAGTAACGATCCAAGAGCAAGTCTTATCCGATACTATTCCGATGATATCCCGGACGTCAGTCTGAGCGAGATTAGAATGGCTCTCCAGCACCTTAAAAACGGCAAGGCCCCAGGCGAGGATGGAATTACAGCGGAGCTTCTGAAAGCGGGTGGAAAACCGTTACTTTAAGTCCTTCAGAAGCTCTTTAATTCCGTCCTCCATGGTGGCATTACACCGGAGGCGTGGAGCAGAAGTGTGGTGGTCTTGTTCTTCAAAAGGCGACAACGCTCTCTTGAAGAACTACAGACCGATTTCCTTCTGAGCCGCGTCGACGTGCTCTTTCGAGAGTCATTACGAATCGTATCGCATGCAGACTCGACGACTTCCAGCCTCCCGAACAAGCCGGCTCCGAAAAGGCTTTTAGTACCATAGACCACATACATACCTTCGGCAAATTGTACAGAAGACCGACGACTCAATCTACCACTTTGCCTTGCGTATGTGGACTATGAGAAAGCCTTTGATTCCGTCGAAATTTATGGTGCTGCAGTCCCTTCAGCGGTGCAAGTGGACTGTCGGTATATCGAGGTGCTGAAGTGTTTGTACAGTAGGGCTACGATGGCTATCTGAGTACAGAATCAGAGTACGAAACCTATCCAACTGCAGAGGGTGTAAGACAGGGTGACGTAATATCCCCGGAAACTCTTCACCGCTGCATTGGAAGACGTTTTCAAGCTACTGGACTGGAAAGGATACGGTATTAACATCAATGGCGAGTACATCACTCACCTTCGATTTGCCGACGATATAGTCCTTATGGCAGAATCGCTGGAGGAAAGCTACACTGCTGAATGACCTCAATAGTGTCTCCCAACGGATAGGTCTCAAGATGAACATGGACAAAACAAAAATCATGTTTAATGTCCATGTCACACCTATGCCGGTAGTAGTTGGGAGCACTAAGCTCGAAGTTGTTGACGAATATGTTTACCTGGGACAAATAGTCCGACTAGGTAAGTCCAACTTTGCTGGGCAGCGTTCGGGAGATTAAGACACATCTTCTCGTCAGACACCTCAAAACCTCAAAGCTAGATTGATGAGAAAGCTAGATTCCCCTTCCCCCCGGACCTTCAAAGTAAATGGACGTGTTGAGTGCACGCAATTTAGGAAGATTTTTCTATTTTATAACTAAAAAAATAAGCTTTAAATATTAGGAGCACAGTTTGTTGAGGAAGTTGTGTCAACAAACCGTTCTATGTCAAAGCTATGTGTGAGTCAACTATTTATTATTCGATATTGCAATAAGTTGGAAGAGAAGCACTTCATAATACAACACACGTCAGTCTACTTAAAAAAAAAAGGATAAATATACTTTAAGCACTCTGCTTATGAAGAGGTCTTGCTTAAGGGACGGATCTTTAATTTGTACGAACTCATCGCTCGACGTCCAGATTGCTTGACCCTTAGCAGGTATATTTGAAAAGTGTCACTAATTAATTCTGCTATCCTAGTAAATTCTTTGAACACAATCACAATGCCGTTGACGCGTACGCCTCCTCGCCTCGCCTCCTCACCACACCAATAGCGCCCACGTTCAGTAGTGCAGAGTACAGTGCTACTACTTTAACAACAAATGAAATCAGTTCTATGCATCACAGCGATTCTGCGCCTGATTTAACTAATCTTAGGACGACTGTCAGAGGAAAAACGAAAGCACCCTGGAGGAGATGACAGCATCACATCCTTGATAAAAGATATGTTTACCAATTTCTAAGGAACAGGAAACGCGTTTTTATAATTTACACAAAGTACAATTGTAGATCTCAAAGAGCAAAATTATGAGTTAAAACGAAGTGTGGAGCACATGTCTCAATAAATATGACGAATTACAATAATAGCTAATTTGGAAAAGAAAGAAAAGAGGACAAAAGGCGTATGGCTTTAATGGAGGACAGATTAGAAACTATGGAGCGTAAAATGCGTGCATCGGGGATTGAAGTACGAAATATTCCTAAATCAACGGGTGAAACAAAAGATTTTTTGTTTAAATAGAAGACTCCGAATTGAAAGATGTATATAGATTGAACTCCAAAGACAGTTCTGGTCCGATTATAGTGGAACTAAACTCTGTTATCAGCAAGGAAAAAATACTTAAAGCGGTAAAAAGTTTTAATAAAAACAAATCAAGAGAAGAGAAATTAAATACTTCTCACCTACAACTGCAACAACCCAAGAAACCAGTATTTATATCAGAAACTCTAACTCAAAAGACTCAAAAATTATTTCACCTCGCGAGAACATTCAAAAAGGCACATAATTTTATATACTGCTGGACTCTAAACGGAACTGTACCTACGCAAAGATGAAAAATCTAGTCAGATACGAATTAACAGTGAAGCTGATCTCGAAAATTTAAGGAAGATTCAATGACTAGAATTAACATTTATTTTTAATATTTATTTTAAATTTTACTGTTCTTTTATATTTCTTTTATGTTACTTTATCATACTACTAGCGGTTTACATTACACAAATACACTATTACACTTCGTACTTATTTTTACACTACAAAAATTACCTTTTTAACAAAAAGACATCACGAAAAAAAATTAAAATTAAACTTTACATGCAATTTATTAAATTATCACAAAAAAATATATAAAAATACTTACTGTAAGGATGAAATGTTGTATAAAACATATTTTGATATTTTGTTAATATTTTGGCTTTCTTCTTCCTTCTATTTTGTGCCGTATACAAAAACAATTATGAATAAATTAATTCATTTAATTTTAAAGATATATTTTGTTAAAAAAATTAATTTATATAATAGCTACAATTTATCATGCCTTCTATGCCTTCTAAATTATAAGAAAGTATTAGAACTTATCGGAGTCCGTAGTAATCACATTATTCTCTTTGTTCAGAACCAGATTAGGATGCAACTGCTGTTGCAGAAATATTTTTTATTAAGCAAAAACAAATAACTTATATAAGAACACGGCTATCAACGTAGAAAATTTAACAATCGACATTGATAATATATCTGTGGCAAAATCATATAACTGTAGCACAGAACACTGTAATAATATTATTCAGAATGTCAGTTTTTCCAAATCTATGAATGTTTTAACTCAGAATATACGAAGCGTTTATAAAAACATGGATGGGTTAATAGCACAGTTGGAAAGATTTACTTTTGAATGTGATATTCTAATTCTAACGGAATGCTGGTTAAGTAGTCACAAACCTCCTCCACTTATTGACAACTACGAGTGTTATTTTTCTAAAAAAACTTTAAACCAAAATGATGGTATAATTATTTATGTAAAATTTGGAATAGATTGTATTGTAGAGGAGCCAGATTCGATTGGAGGTAACTTCCTTTTGCTAAAGATGGAACCAAATATTGTAATATTAGCCACATATAGATCGCCATCGTTTTATAGTATTGACAGTTTTCAACACAGTTGAACACGTTTTACAACCGATTAAGGCTAAAAATATCTTCTAGGTGATGTCAACATTGACATTAAACCGAACAATGGCGATAAAAATAGCTCATCTTATTTAAATCTTATGGCAGAACTGGGTCTTCTACCAGGACATACTTATCCAACGAGAGTCAATAATTGTTTGGACCATGTCATGATTAAAACTTATTTGCCTGCCACAGTAGTTGTTCTAAATTCAACTGTTACTGACCACAGTTCTGTGCTTCTAAACCTTTCTCTTAATAACTATTATACTCATAAAGTAAGATATAATACAAAAATTGATTACAATGAAATTCTTAAAAATCTGTCTACAATTGATTTTTCTTTTATAAACACCAACTGCAATGCAGATAACGCTGCCTCACATTTAGTTGAAAAAATATCTTCCATAGTTAAATCTTGCACTCAAGAAAAAGTGATTACTAGGCGGCAAATAATTCTCAAGCCATGGGTTACACCGGAGTTCTACGGTGTATTCGCCATAGAGATAAATTGCATAAAAGCCTCAAAAGGACCCTGATAATAATATTCTGGTAGTTTCTGTATAAACGATATAGAAGTTTTGTAATTCTCCTAAGAAGGCTTAAAATTGATTATGAAAGATCTCTCTTGAAAAGGCACAAAATAATAAACAAAATGGAAAGCTATTAAAATAATTACAAATCAAAATACTAATAATGCACCAGCTAAAGAGTTGTTGAATAATATAGACAACAAGTCCTGTACAATTGAGAGTGTAAATGATTTTTCAAATGTGGGTAAAATTTAGCAAGCAAAATAGGTCAAGACAAAACCGAAAACTACCGGTACAACTTCAATGTGCCTTGTATTGTCAATTCCTGTGTTCTCATTCCACCTGACGAAGCAGAAATAGAGTCTATTATAATCAACCTTAAAATGACTGCGCTGTAGGCTGGGACTATATCTCTAGCAAACTTTAAAGCTAGCTAAAATATTCTTGTTCCGCCCTTAACTAAGCTATTTAATATCTGTCTGATCAGGTGTATTTCCAAGTCTTTAAAAATCCATTATAACTCTAGTACACAAGGGTGGCTCTAAAGATAATATAAACAATTACCGGCCTATATCTGTATTACCTGCTCTCTCAAAAATTTTGGAAAAAGTTTTAAATACTCGGTTGATGAATTTCTTAGAAAAGAATAATATTCTGTCACGTCATCAATATGGTTTTAGGTCGGGAAAAAGTACAGAAAATGCTGTTAGTGACTTGGTTGATTACGTTACCATTAAGCTTGATAATAAACAAAATTTATCGGTGTTTTTCTCGACCTTGCCAAGGCATTTGATACTGTTTCAATTCCCTCTCTTCTTGACAAGCTAGAAAGAGCAGGAATTCGTGGTGTAGCGTATTCCATCTTCAAGGACTTTCTTTGTGATCGTGTACAATGTGTTAAGATCCATCGAATAGTAAGTTCTTATGCTGCAGTTACATATGGTGTTCCACAAGAAGCATACTTGGCCCAAGTCTCTTCTTGATTTACATTAATGATCTTTGCCAACAACCATTATATAATGGACAAATATTTACGTATGCAGATGACACGGCGATTGTATTTATGGAGAGACTTGGGATAAGGCTTGTAAAATGCTGAAGTTGGAATACACAAAATTGTTGGCTAAGGCTGAATTTACTTTACTCTAAACCTGTCAAAAACAACCTTTATCCAGTTTAATATCAAGGAAAACCACACAGAAAATATATCAATCAAGCTACATTACTGTAACTTACTGAAAAATCGACATTGCTCATGCCATATGCTCAATAAATCTGATACTGTTAAATACCTAGGCGTCATTTTAGATTGAAAATAAACTGGCTTAGTCATATAGATCTACAAACCTCTAGAATAAGGAAGCTAATTTGGGCGTTTAAACATCTAAGGTATGTGGCTGATTTTGATACACTTTGCATGGTATATTACGCGCTTGCTCAGTCAGTAATAAATTATTGTATTAGAGTTTGGGGTGGCAATGCAAAACCTACGTTTTGCGACTTGAAAGAGCCCAAAGGTCGTTGCTTAAAACGATGACTTTTAGGTATAGATTCCTAACTAGAACACTTTATAGTAATTGTCAAGTTCTTACTGTTCGGCAGTTATACATTTTACAACTTATAAGCAGACAACATCTTGCACTGCGTGAAAAAGACAAAGTAGAAGGAAAACGTACAATAGTTAATGTTTAACTCCAACCGCTTTCCGCACGTCCTTGCCAGGCGCCAACATGGTTATCTTAGTGTACATTTGTATAACAAAATAAACAAAATTTTAACATTTATCCACTTTCACTTTTATAAATTTAAAAATAAGTTAGAAAATGGCTTTTATCATTAAACTATGAAGAAACGGAGGACTTGTTTAATGTTATAATGTAATCCGCTACATGTACATTTATCTAAATTTATATATTATTTTAATCAACTCATATAGTGTATCTATGTTTTACTATTATCATAGGAAGTATGTCGTTATTTTCTATATATTTATAGTACACACAAACGCAAACATACGCTTGCTGACACATACACACACACACACACACACTCTCTCTCACACACACACACACACACACACACACACACACACACACACACACACACACACACACACACATTATTAAAATATATAGCGCGCGCGTATAGTATATGTACTGTTTAAAATAAGTAGTATGTACTGTTTGAAACATTATTGTTATTCTGAACCTTTATTGTTAATTTATTAGGTCATAAAATTGGGAGAGGGCGCTGCTTGCTGAGATACAGGTATAATTCCTAGTTCAGCAATCAGAGACTTCACATATTCACTGCAATTATCAATAAAGATTATTATTATTATAAAAAACTCGACCGAGAGGTCAATCGACGGATTCAACTCGGCTGGGCAGCGTTCGGGAGATACGACCCATCTTCTCGTCAGGCATACTCGAAACCAAAACTAAATTGTACAACCAGTGCGTGTTGCCAGTGATGACATACGGAACTGAGACGTGGTCCTTCACTGCTGGCCGTATGAGGAAGCTCAAGGTCGCTCAGCAAGCTATGGAGAGGGCTATGCTCAGTTTCTCTGCGTGATAAACTTAGAAATGAGGATATCCGCAGTAGAACTAGAGTAACCGACATAGCCCAGGATTAGTAAGCTGAAGTGGCAATGGGCCGGCTATAGCTCGAAGAACCGACAACCGATGGGGAAGAAAGGTTCTCGAGTGGCAGCCTCACCGGCAGGCGAAGTGTGGGCGTCCCCCACTAGATGGAGTGACGACCTGGTAAGACATGCAGGAAGTCAATGGATGCAGGTGGCTCGGGACCGTGCTTTGTGGCATTCCGTGGGGGAGGCCTATGTTCAGCAGTGGACTTGTGAAGGGCTGTAATGATGATGATGATGAGTAGAGGTGTTATATGCCAACATGGCGGTATAAACATACTTATGCCAATCAGAATGATTTTCGTTGACATAAGATTTTAGATATTCCTTAAGTGTGGAGTGACTGCGCTCAAGTGCACCTTGCGTTTGAGGATGGTATGGAGAAGACCAGATTTGCTTAATTTTCAGGAAGTTGCAGGTTCTTTTAAATAGGTCTGCGGTGAAGTTTGTGCCTTGATCGGTTAAAATAGACTTCGGGATGCCGAAAACAGAAATAAAGTGCACTAGACATTCACATGTCTCTTCTACAGTCGCATTAGCGATAGGGTAAGCGAGGGAATATTTGGTGGGGTCGTCCTGCAACGTAACAATAAATTTGAGTTTATTAAGTCCAGCTTCTGGGAGGGGTCCTACAAGGCCGAGGCTGATTCGTTCAAATGGCTTGGTGGAAGTCGTAGTTATTTGCATAGGTGATTTATTAATTTGTCTTAGGGATTTATTACTTTGACATTGGGAGCAATTATTTACATATGTTTCGATATCTGTCCGCATATTTTTCCAGAAATACCTCTCTTTTACTCGATTATACATTCGCGTAGATCCTAAATGTCCGGATATTTGAGTATTGTTTAAGATATAGCAGAACATGTTGTATATTTTCGTCCAAATGTGTTTGTGGAAAGGATTTTGGAAATCAGTAATGGCTAAATTTAGGTTGGAATCAGTGGAATTACGTAATATATCGCATCGAAGATTTAGTAGGCTTTTATAAATGTCTTCATAAGAGCTGTTATGAAAGTTGTATACTTTGGTGAATAGGAAATATATTGTTTTTCCCTTGTGATCTAATGAAATGAAGGAGTAAAAAGTTATTTCCCTATCTAAGAGTTCTTTAGAGTTTTCGAGATTACTTAGAATTTCTTCTACGTGAGGGTTGGAGTCATCGAGATCGATGGAGGTGGGTATGAAAATGATCTTGCAATTAGTTTTCAGGATGCTTTCGTTATGTTCTAGGATGTTAGCGTACTATTAAAGTCTTTGTTACTCATTGTTTTTAGAAATTTGCTATAATTATCGTCACGAGAAGGATTTGGTATGAGATCTGGGGATTTGTTAGACGTGGTCGGTGTAGGAGGATCGTTGATACCTGGTAGTAAATCATCGTTTTCCAAGAGGTCTACATAAGGTAGTTTATCGTCAAGGTCTAAGGAATAAGGGAGTAGTTGGATATGAAGATCGCCTAGAGTAAGAGAGCTGAATTGAGGTGTGGAATTATCTTCATTTTGATTAGAATTGGATGGAATAGGATCAGAGTCTGATGGTTGAATTGGGTTTACAGGATATCGGGATAGGGCGTCAGCAGCGGCATTAAGTTTTCCTTTCTGGTACTCGATCTCATACTCGTATTCCATTAGTTTTAGGCGCCATCTTTGTAACTTGCTACTAGGATCTTTATGACTAAACAACCACTTTAGTGGTCTATGGTCAGTAATGATCTTGAATTTTCGTCCATAGAGATACGGGCGAAAGGTTTTACAACCGAACAAAATAGCAAGGAGTTATTTTTCAGTGATATTGTAGTTACATTCGCTTTTGTTGAGGGTCCGAGAGGCAAAGGCTATTGGCCTATCCTTGCCAATTGGACCTTGACTGAGTACAGCACCGATAGCATAATTAGAGGCATCACATATTAGGATGAAAGGGATGGAAAAATCTGGATAAATGAGCATGGGAGCAGAGATAAGTTTGTGTTTGAGTTCGTCGAAGGCGACTTGTTGTTGGTCCCACAGAAAGGGGACATCCTTTTTAGAAGTTGAGTTAAAGGTTTAGCAATTTTGAGAAGTCATGCAATGAAACGGCGATAATAGGATACAAGACCGAGGAAGGATTTAATGTCCTTCGGGGATTTGGGAGTAGGAAATTGAGTTACTGCTTTTACCTTTTCAGGGTTGGGTTTTACACCATCTTTAGTTATTTTATGGCCAAGATATGCGACTTCACGTCGGAGAAACTCGCACTTGTCAGGTTGAAGTTTTAAATTGTAATTTCGAAGCCTTTGAAATGCTGACGAAAGGTTATCAATGTGAGAATTCAAATCATGAGAATATATGACAATGTTGTCAAGGTAAACAAAACAAACCGTATACCTTGGAGGCCTGTGAGAGCGGTATTCATTAATCGTTGGAAAGTGGCAGGTGCGCTTTTTAAACCAAATGGCATCCTTGTAAATTGGTAGTGTCTTTATGGTATATTAAAGGCCGTTTTAGGAGCGTCTTCCTCATTGATCAAAATCTGGTGAAATCCTGACGCAAGATCAAGGGTTGAGAAGTATTTGCTCCGTCCCAGCTGATCTAAAATTTCGGATATTTGTGGTATAGGGTAGCTGTCACCAACAGTGATGTCGTTTAGTTTCCGATAGTCGATAACTATACGCCATTTTTGTTGTCCGAAAGCGTCAATTTTTTTTGGACAATCCAAATTGGTGAAGACCATGGAGACTGTGAATGTTTTATAATTCCCTGGTCGAGTATTTGGTCAATTTGATTTTTAACTTCTTGTTTACTTGTGTACCTCTGGGAACCGATAAGATTTTACATTTATGGGATTTTGATCGCTAGTTTTTATTTATGCTTAAGGGCATTTGTGTGAGAAAGTTTATCGCCAGGAATAAAGAATATATCCGAGTATTCAGAGCAAACATCGTGAAGAGCGTTTGCCTCTTCAGGATTGAGGTGGGAGACTCTAAGGAGGTTTAATACTTCTTGTGTTTGGAGGTAAGAGTTTGTGTTTTTTAAATGACAAACTGTGTGAGTGTTTACTGGATCAAAAAGTTTGGTTAAAGAAATTAAGGGAATTAGTGTAATATCTAGATTTGACTACAGGGTTATAGGAGTTTCAGAGGTATTGATTACTGATAAGCTCTTTGTTTTCTTTGACTGCGACTAAGCAATTAGCGATTAGTAAATCTTCATGATAATATTGGTCTAGTACGAGTCCTTCTTTTACTTCAGGATTGGAGACAGAGCATTCTATGATGGTTTCAGATCTGGGAGGAATAACATAAGTAGGTTCATTGAAATTTAATTATATTTCATTTCAACCTATTTTCAAAGTTTCATGAGTGTAGTCGATTGTGCAGCCAAAAGCGATTAGCATATCAGTGCCAACTATACCATCATAAGGTAAGTTTATTTGGGGTATTATATGGAATCTATGTGTGATACTATTTTATCATTTATTTTATCTTATGGTAAATGGCCCATTGTAGGTGAAGCTTGATCAATGGGGTCAATACCTTTCAGAAATATTAATCTGTTGCGATGTCAACTGGTTTTTGTATAGAAGATCGTTTCAGTAGGCTAATAGTTGCGTCAGAGTCTACAAGGAGAGATAAGGTAATGTCCGACACTGAGGAATGAGGTATTAATAATGAATGACACAAGGATATGAGGTAAACGTTTTTGAATGGACCAATGTTAATTTTATAAATTCTGGTTTCAGGAATGGGACAAGAACACTTGAGTTAAAGGTTTAGTATATATGGAGTGATTGATTTTACGTTTGGTGGGGCTGGTGGATAGAGGATACAGCGGTGACTAGGTTGAGAGTCCTTATTGTTAGTGAGTACAGAGGATACAGCGGAAACAGAGGATGCAGAGGATAACAGGGTATAAATGATACAGCGGATGTAGAGGATACTGTGGATGCAAAGGATACAGTGGATACAGAGGATGCAGTGGATATAGTGTTGTGTTTATTTCACGATTCCCTATCATAAGGGATACAGAGGATAACAGCGGATATAGTATTTTTTTAATTCGCAAGTCCCTACTATTAGGGATACAGAGGACAGTGGATGTAGTATTGCGGTTAATTCGTGTCCCTATCGTTAGGGATACAGAGGATACAGTGGATGTAGTATTGGCTAATCTGTGCTGCCCTCATCTTTAGGGGACAGAGGATACAGTGGATGTAGTATAGCGGTAATTCGCGTAGCCCTATCGTGAGGGATACAGAGGATACAGTGGATGTAGTATTGGTGCCTTTGATATAGTAATGTTTTGGAATTCGATGCTTGGTCTCACGAGACACCACCGTGAGCCCATTATGCGTTAAAATCATCGTTTGATTTACCCTGATCTTATATTTACCGCGGATTTGAGCTTTATTGTTTTGGTAGCGTCTTGGAGATAGTTTGATTATTTTGGTCTCTGAAGCGGTTATTATTGAATTCCGTTTCTACAATCCTCGATAGTGTGGCCCACGTTGTTACAATAACGGCACACTGGAGGACCTGAAGTAGACGGCCTTGCTTGTTGGTATTGTTTGAGTAGCCTCGCTGTGTAGGGTTTCGAATTTGTTGGGATTGACGTTGAGGCCAACGTCCTTGATTAGGTGAACTGGTACACTGCCGAAGCGCTTAGAAGAGGACTGCAATATCTTTTATTCGGATACAGCGATGCCAAAGGCTTCATTTAAAGTTTCAGGGTCACGGCATCTGACTACTGTTGACAATCGAGGATTTAAGCCACTTATAAAAGTATGCAATGCTAAATTTTGCATTGCAGTGACACGGCCAGTCAGTTCTACCTTTTCGTGGGTATTGAAACATTGATTTCGGTTAATAGTTTTGATAGACATGTCCCTACGCGTAGTGCGAACTGGTTGACCGTTTCACTATTAGTTTGACAACAATCTTCGGTCCGAGAGTAGTGCAGCGTAATGTTTTTTCTCGCCAAATTGGTTTTTGAGAAATTCTTCTAACTGTTGCGAGTTCTCGAACTCTTTAATGGAGTACGCACTTTCGGCACGGCCTTCGAGTTGGCTTAAAATATATTTTAATATTATGTCTTGTTGAGACGGTGACGCAAGGCTTATTGCATTTCTGCAATTATTTAAAAACGCATTAAGTTTTTCGCGGTTTCCATCAGATTTATTAATGAATTTACTTAGAAAGTTCATGTCGATTTCTTTTGTTTCTTTAGACATGGCAATAGGCTCGTCTTTACGCATAGCTATTTAGTCAAAACAAAGATAACGCGTGAGGTACGGAGTTGCGATTAGAATGGAATGTTGCACTATTCTCGGAACTTAACGATAAAGAAATAATACAATGGAACAATGAATGATTAATTAAATGTTACTAAGTCTCATACTTTGAAACTCTTAATACTTTGAATTAAATTGGAATTATGCGATGGAACATTATAGTTAAATCACTGACACTTTTTTCACAACACGAATAGCTTCGATGTAGAATGAATGTACTTGCAGAAACACTGCAACTACGGCGGCAACACGAATCATTTCGTAGCCAGGCGAGATCACCCAAGCTGAGTGATAGGTCTTCGGAGTATGCCCAACAAGGCGTGTGAGGGTTTGATAAGGCCAGCAGGATACAGCGGTGTTTAATAGAGATACAGCGACACGGATATGAGATCGGAATTTAGCACTTTTTACCGACACAATCACACGTAGATATGGAATTTATTTTATTTAATTTTCACTGAATTGAGGCGTTCCGAGGATTAACTTATTTCTTTTAAATCCCTTAAGCTGCCACCAATGTTATACGGGATCTCATAAACTAGGTTTTAAAAAACACTTTATTACGCAACGGAAATAGTATTATTTAAAATGGAATTGGTTACAAATTTTAATTGGCCTGAGTCGAAATGGCAGACACGCGATGACACAGAGGTGTTAAGGATTCAGCGGTCGGCAGAGACTGACCTGTTCCGGGAGCGGAAGCAGAGCTGCTTTTAGGGATGACAAGACTATTTAGAGGAAATCTAAGTAATCAGTTATTATCCATGATTAAGGGTTTTCCCTAGCATTGGGAAACCGTAACAGTTCGTTACGCAACAAATGTATACTACACTTCATTTTATTTTTACGAGCATTCGTCTCTATGTTCAGTCATCACCGTTACATCTCAACGACGACTAAACTAGACCTCTACCAACACCATACGCGCACCGCACCCACTCTGAGCTACGGCTACGGTATGGCTGTTGACATAGTCAAAACACAAAATAAAATGAAGTAAGCTACTCTGCAATTTAACAGGGTCATTAATCACCCAAATTGACTCAGGTTAGTCAATTGAAATAAACTTGGCTTTCAGACATCTCTGAAGTAATTAACAAGTTTACCACTTGTTAGTACAAAATATTTTTTCATGGCAATATTTAAGACAATTTACTTTCACGCATCAAATGTCAGTCGGCAGCATCGGTAAATAATCCGCCCGCAGCGTCCCACGCCGACAGCATACTCCATTCAAGAGCGATCGGCACAGCACCACGCCTTCATCACATTATTCGAAGATTATATGTGGGCGATAACAGGAACTTTATCCACTTCTGATGTAGGCAAAAAGAAGGATCATCCTCAGATGCCCCTGATGGATGACGAAATATGCGTATGTTAAACACAAAAGTACAAGAAAATATAATAAACAGATCGATAGCAATTCGTCGCAAATATACAGGGTATTTTTGAAACGCTCCCGAAAACGAAGACAGACGAGAGTACTAACTATATCTTTGATGATGGGTGAAATATAAAATCGATCCTGATGAAAAAAAAATCATCTTTTCACAACGTTTTATTAGATTTATTCACGCTCCATCGTGTTAGTATAGTTAAATAAAACGTTAATTTCATTAAAAAAAATCATAAAAATACTTATACATAAAACCAGCAGTGTAATTACTGAATTACAATCAGCTGACTAGGGGTCAATGTACGCGCGAACGCCGAATTCGCGCGGCCCGCAACTGAAGGATGGTACAACAATACCTAATAATTTACAACACTTATCTAAATACCTAACTTATCTACTAAACCTACTATTTTGCCACTGTGCTTGTCTCCACGTAGCCACTTTAATTCAAATTCACAGGTTAAATAAACCAAATAACTGGTTCGATTCCCTACTAATGAAAAAATACTTAAATGAAAATGTTAATAAGATTAGAGTCATGTTTTTATTCATCGTGTAGGTATGTTTATTATTCTGATGTATCAGTTATGTACCTATTCAGACAGTTCAGTACTAAGTTATTTAAAACAAATTAGGTATGAAACAGCTTACCGCTCTAAATCCTCCGTGGTCTTAAGGAGATGCGGCTCAAATTGTGCTCCATTCATTTCGAGGCAGATGGGGCTCGGTGTTGCGTCTCCTATGCAGGCGGGGCATCATCGTGGTCTTTGACACAGTCCGCACGTAGTTTGTCGAAAACATCCACGATCCTTTGGCGCATTTCGTCAGCACTATCACACTCACGATTAAAACCCTTTCACATACCCCACAGAAAGAAGTCTAAACGGGCCAGATCTGGTGAGCGAGGTGGCCAAGCGTGTGGTCCTAGTCTGCCAATCCAGCGATCATCAAATAACCGGTAAGGCGCTCACGGACGAACCTCACGACATGTGGAGTGCACAATCATGCTGGAACCATGTGCGGCGATATTCATCCAACGATAGGTCGTCTAAAATGTCAACCAACTGTTCATTTATAAGTTTAGTATCGCTGTCCGTTAAGTCACTGTGGCAGAAACACTGGTCCCAGTATGCGATCCTTAAATAAACCTGCCCATACGTTAACCGACCATCGGGTTTGGTGCCCGGTTTGTCGAACAGGTGTGGTTAACCTCTGAATACACGTGTGTATCGGTTCCACAGGCCGTTTCTGGTAAATGTCGACTCGTCCGTCCAGATAACGTGCCTCAATGGAACCAGGCACACGTTGTTGTTGGTCTAATAACCAACGACAGAAAACTCGTCGGCGGTCGTGATCGCCGGGAACTAAAGCTTGCACTTTGTGTACTTTGTATGGCCGCATTAGGTTACGCTTTAAGACTTTGTGAACTGAACAGTATGACACACTTATTCCATCCCGACGTCTTAAACAATTTAGCGATACTTCGTGTACCTAGGTTCGAATACCGGCGAACGACATCTAAAATGCGGTCCTCGGAGTGAACAGTCACTTGACTTCCACCTCCTGCCGCTACCGGAGCAATGGGCCGATTTTCCACAGTTGGGTGTCGAGCGGTCGGGAATTTCTCTCGATAAATTGTAAACGCGAAGCATTCCCACAAGCTTCTCCAAGGCACATTAACATATTGCTGTATTCACGAGCACTATAAACGTACGCGTTAGGCATTATTAAAACAAAAAGAAACACAAACGTAACAACAAGAATAACACGTAATAACAAGTAGGTAATACCAAGTAACAACAATAAGAATTTAATAAACAAAACAATGAACTGTCGTTCGCGCATGTGTCCAAAGTCAACACGGAACCGTCTCAAAACTAAAATTAATAATGAATTCCGCCAAAACTGAAGCCTACTGCGTCCTAACGTCCTTAGGTAAACACTTTGAACATTCCCACAGACCGTCAAATATTATGACATTGCCAACTTTTATTTTATAGTTTAGTTTCCATATGATCCCTACGACTAGTCTTTCATATGGAATTTAGAAGTTATAGTTGTAATTTTTTTAATACAATTAGACAATCAATTGTACCCTGACGAAACAAGCAGTTCGTTACTACAAAAATGATATTGAAATTAATAAACGTACTTACTTGGTTACTCACTTACACAATTATAAACACTATTTCATCGTTATCTTTGATTTTGTACAAGAAAATAGAAATAAAATGGTATTGAATAATTTAATAGTTAAAATCAATTTCAATTATGATCGACAGTTAATTAATCTACAAAATAATTATTTTACTTTACTTTTATTGACTTTCCGTTTTTAATCCATCCAATACTTTGATTTGAAAAGAGGTACGTCAAAACTATTAAAAATTACTTACAAGTTTTATTGTAATTGCCGCCTCTAATTCTTATGTCGCTTGCAAACAAATCTTAGTAGGTAAATTTGGGGAATTCCATATGTTGGCAACGCTGACACGAGGTGACACACAGGCCGGGCGGGCGGCGGCAGCGTGGCGAAGGCGCGACGGGGAATGCTTGCCAGTATTACTGTGCGCACGCTATTGGTTCGTCATTCTTCCCGCGCTTTGAAAAGCGATGTTTCCCAATATACAGTCGCACACACAGCTTTCTTTGCACGACACGCGACGATGGTTTTAAAAAGGAAGGAAAGAAAATTTATTTATATCTATTGTTTTATGACTGAACTAGTGAACGAAAAGGTAAATAGAAGGTGAATGGGGAAAATTGTGCAGTAAAATTAAATGTATTGAGGAAGAATACCGAAAAAATTACCATGTGGTCAACCTGATGACGGAAACATTTATCATTCCCATTGATGATGATGATTCTGATGAGTGATGATGAAGTAGCATCCAGTAACACCAACACACCATCGACATCTGGCTCTCATGTTCCATGTTCCAACGGTATAATGGACGGCGTGTCACCCTTAGCTTAAGTTTTCTTGTTACAAAGTACTTCATTTTACGATAGAAATAAAAAATAATGCTCAAGTAAACATTATCCATTTTTAATTTCAAACTCTTCCAAAGTTCTAAGTAGCTAGTAAAGTACCTATTATGATTCTACAATAAAACCATTAATTACTATTATAATATTATAAAACAATAGCCTAGTACCATGTAGTATTTTAGAACGCGACTGTAACCATGCCCAGACACACCCCCTCCACCGTCGCTCAGCGTTCTTTTTACGTGACGGGACCCGTACCGAGCTAGATAAAAGAGTTTGGCTTCGACGCGGATATTGACCCTAGTCAGCTGATTTTATGATGTATTTATTTTAAATTCCACTGCTGGTTTAATGTTTAAGTATTTTCATGATTTTTTTTAATGAAATTAACATTTTATTTAACTATACTAACACGATGGAGCGTGAATAAAGCTAAAAAAACGTTGTGAAAAGATGATTTTTTTTTCATCAGGATCGATTTTATATTTCACCCATCATCAAAGATATAGTTAGTACTGTCGTCTGTCTTCGTTTTCGGGAGCGTTTCAAAAATACCCTGTATATTTGCGACGAATTGCTATCGATCTGTTTATTATATTTTCTTGTACTTTATTCCGATGATGTTTTTATTTTTACAAAAATCCTATAAACAACAACAGTTGCCACGTTATCTGTAGTTTCTCTGAGAGGTTAACGAAGGCAGCCGCTCTTGTATTAACTGTGTCACAGCTGCCTGCATCTTCCTTCCTGAGAACTAAGAATTAACAATTAACAGTATTAATTTTAATATATAAATATGAATGTTTGTGCATATTATATAACATGAATAATATAACGTAAGAAATTCCACCGGCAACATCGTGCAGAGGTCACTATTTGTTATTTTAAAAGAGGTTTCTTTAAAAGAGCTTTAAAGCGATTTAAGGATTTAAGTTAAGGTCAAAAAGTTCGCACAATGACAGGGAAGGATAATGAAAGGAAACATTAAACTATGGAAAATAGTTTCATGTATTTCTTTTCAATGTATTCTCCCTTAACCCTAATACATTTATTAGATCTGTGAAATAGCTTATTAATACCGTCTAAAAAAAATTAGTCTTGGGCGTCAAAATAGGCCGAAATTGCCGACCTCACTTCATCATCGTCATCAAATTTTTTCCACGCAGTTCTTTCTTCATTTTTGGAAACAAATAATAGTCGCTTGGGGCTGTAGGATGGGTGGCGCAGTTGTTCAAAACCGCACCGGTGAATGGCAGCCGTCGCAACATGGCTTGTGTGCATGGGCCCATTGTCGTGCAAAAGGAGCACGCCTTTTGTAAGCTTTCTTCGCCTTTTTTTCTTTAATAGCTTATTTTAATTGATTTAGTAAAGAAGCGTAGTATTCTCCCGTTATGGAAACACCACGTTCCTTATAATCAATCAAATGGATACCTTCCGTATCCCAAAAGATCGTCGCCATGATCTTTGCGGCCGATTGAGACACCTTATACTTCTTAGGAGGGGGTATGCCTTTTTTATGTCACTGCATCGACTCTTGCTTTGACTCAGGTTTATAATGGTGAACCCAAGTTTCATCCCAGTTACAATTCGGGCCATAACTTCCTCCCTTTGCTCTCCACAGCGGTCCTAAAACTCGCAACCACTTTCGACGCGCTCGTGTTTTTGACGCGCAGAAAGCATTCTCGGAACCCATCTTGCTCAGACTTCAGTCATGCCAAGGTGTTGATGTAGGATGTTTAAAATTATTGTTTCTGATACTCCAACCAATGTGTGCTGCTTTTTTCTTTAGCCGGGCATCTTCCGATACAAGTTTTTCAACTTTTTCGATTATTTCTGACGTGGTAGCCTCAATCGGCCATCCAGGTCGGGGGTCGTCTTCAATGAAGTCCCTCCCTTGTTTAAAAAGGGCGTGCCATTTATAAATCACGGTTTTCCCAGGGGCGGAGTCCCCATAAACAGCTGACATCTCTTGAAAAATGGTTTGAGGTGTCTTTCCTTGTTTAGTGAGAAACTTAATGACGGCGCGATATTCAATTTTCTCCATAGTGGCTAGTTTCTTCCCGATTGACTTGTTTACTCGTTGATAACTCAAAAGCTAATGACCCGATTAGGCTGAAACTTGGTATATATACTAACAATGAGTCACTCAACTACCGCTTACCTGGATGAGTAAACTCACCCTCACCAACCCCGCCATCCCGCGAACTTTTGACCTCAAGGAGGAACTCTATGAGTAAAGGCTCTATCACTTACCCATAGAGGAAATGGAGGCTTATGCTAGAAAAGTGGAAAGGGCGACTGGCACACCTGAGGGCAGAAAGTAGAAATGTCGAGGCTGCACGTTCAGTCTTGTCAGACACTGTGAACAGACAACACGAGTCGTTGACCTTCCGGCTGATGCAAGTATTTTTCGGCATGGGCATTTTGTAAGCACAGTGTTTCCGCGCGCCCCATTTGAAGAAAGGGTGGGATCTCCAGTTGCACTCTCTACGAGAAAGAACCTA